>CAUYTI010140419.1:0-16445 GCA_963575145.1 Galago senegalensis | reverse complement strand
CTCTCCCGTCTCCTCCCCCCACCTCTCCCTCCCTCCCCCCATCCCCCCCTCCTTCCCCCCTCCTCACCCTCCTTCACTCCAGCCCTCGCTCCACCCCTCCCTCCCTCCCCCTCCTTCTCTCCATCCCTCTCTTTCCCCCTTCTCTCCCTTCTCCTCCCCCCGCCTCTCCCATCCCTCCCTCCCTCCCCCCTCCTCTCCATCCCTCTCTCCATCCCTCTCTTTCTCCCCTTCTCTCCCTCTCCCTCCCTCCCTTCCTTCCTATCTTTCTTCTCTTTCTTCCATCTTTTCCTTTTCCTCATATTGATTCATCTGAGAAAATATACATTGTTCTGGGGATGGAGCTGAGAACCAGACAGACAGGATCACTGCCCACATGGAGCTCACATTCTGGAAAAACAGAGCAAACTCAAAGTTCAGGAGCTGCAGGGAAGGCTGAGCGGTCGCTGTGGGCTTACAGGGCCAGTGGGACTTGGGCATCAGGAACAAAGTATGAGGGGCAAGCAAGGAGAGGCGGTGACAGTAGCTGCGTGCAGTGGGGAGTGTGCACGTGGGGGGACAAAGCCCCCCAACCTGGATGGGGGCAGTTTGCTTGGGAAGCAGCGAAGCATTGGAGAGAGGGCTGCACAGGTGACATTGTCATGGTCCTGGAGGCAGGAGTCAAAACTCAGGGGAGGAGATGGGCGTGTGAATGTTGTCAGGGCTCAGGGGAGGAGATGGGCATGTGAATGTTGTCAGAGCTCAGGGGAGGAGATGGGTGTGTGAATGTTGTCAGATAATCTGTCTGCCATCTAGGGGAGCCCGGCACAGGAGTGGTGCTGGATGTGGGGGCAGAGGAGGAGCAGAAGGGGAGGGACCCTCCAGGTGAGGACAAGCACCCAGGGCCCTCAGAAGAAGGCAAAGAATCGCCTGGGGTCTGCAAGCAGGGGCCTGGCAAGGTTAGGGTCAGGCCTCACAACGAGTGTTCTGAGGGCCAGGTGAGCAGAGTGACTGGTGAGGACAGAGCCGCTGGACGAGGTGCTCACACAGGAGATGGTCGAGGTCATTCAGGTGGGAGATGGAGATGGCCAGGGGAGCGCTGTGGCATTCGGAAGCTAGGATAGGAAGTGGGAAAGATGGCTTGGGATGTCTGCCATTTCTAGCTTGGTTGGTGGAGTGAATTGGAATGACGTGAACCAGGCCTGGGGACACTGGCTACCAGGGGTGGAGAGTGCGGGCAGCAGGGACCGGGTGGTGCTGAAGGAAGGCACCAGCAGCCTTTCAGACGTGCCTCCTTTGAGGTGCCCATGGCTGCCTGCGAATAGGCTGGAACAGACAGACAGACAAGGCAGGGTATTCACCAGCCGCGGAATGTGAATGTGGGAATGAGAACCACAGGTTCTGCCCTTGGGGAACCCAAGAGTGACGTAGGGATGGTGCAGACTGAGCAGTTGCAGGCTGGCGACATGCTTTCCCAATGTTCCAATCAGTGATGCTGTGACCTTTACGTGGGGTTCTCCAGTCCTGGGGATTGTCTCCAGAAAAACATGTATTTCATACCTGTCTCTTTCTGATGTCCCCAACCTCCCAGCACCATTAATGTATCAGTGGGCCTGGGAAATTTTCACCCAAGACATTACTTCTGCTGGGAGCATCTGGCAGCATCTTTAATTGTATTTGGTTTCTTCTCCCCCCCCCCCCGCACCCCCAGAACATCCTGAAGGGAGCAGATGGCAGGAGAAACACTGGATCAATGCTGAGGAGAGCGGCCTGGTTTGCCCTTGGAGTCTCAGAGGCACGTTGTCTGTTCTTAGGAGTGGATGTTAGACGCAGGTTCCTAAGGCTAATCATTCTTGTGTCCCAAATCTCTCTGGGGGCATCAGAGGTTCTTTGCTGGTTTTGTTTACAGCTGTATTTCTGGATTTAGTGCAGAGCTGGCCCACCGTAGATGCTCCAAAAATTCATGCATTTGCCCAGCAAATATTTATCGAATGCTAACCATGTGCTAGGCACTTTTCTAGGCACTGAGGATTCAACAGGAACAAAAACAGCCAAAAATGGGTGCCCTCCTCCTACACCTACATTCTAGTCATTTCATCAACTGGTTGGTTGACAATTGCATTTTGACCACTATGGTGTGCCTGGCAGTGCTGCTGCTGCTGGACATAGGAGGTCGGACAACAAAGCTTGTGAACGATTCCTAGAAAAAGTGCTTTGAAGGGTGGACTAGGTGCTGGTGTAAGGGACAGCTTCCCATGGGGAGCACTTTGGAGGTGACCCTGGTGCTATTCAGCAATGAGGTGTGTAGCAGTTCTTTTAGGATGAGTTTGTAAACTTAATTGTCCAGCCTCGCATGCTATAGTGGTGACGAGTCAAACATGCTCCTGCCCCCAGGGGCTTGCTCTGCAGTGGCTACCTGGCATCTCATCCAGCTGGCACATCAGTTAACGTTCCTTGTTACAGGCTTCAGAAACAGGTGCAGGGAGTCTTAGGCAGAGGGCAACTTATTATCATGTTTCCCCCCAAATAAGACACTGTCTTATATTTATTTTTTCTCAAGAAGACACACTAGGGCTTCTTTTCAGGGGATGCCTTATTTTTATTAAGTATAATACAATAATCTACATTTATTCAAATACAGTTAAGTCATCTTCTTCTGGAACCTGACAGGGGGAGCCAACCTTGCTGGTGGGGCTGGCACTAGTGATGCATGAACTCCTTTCCCCTAGCTGTTTGCACGTGCGCAATAGGATGCCTGCGACCATGGTTACCACACTCGCACCTGAGCAAGTTCGAATGGCTCAGAGAAAGGAGCTGTGGCAGATAAAACGAATTCCAGTCTTCCACACCGCTCCCATGGAAAGGCAGGGCGTGGCTATGCAAAACACCTGCATAACCACGCCCATCAATCTGCATAGCCATGCCCACCACCAGGTCTTATTATGGGGTAGGGCTTAATATTTAACAAATGCATAGAAATCCTGCTAGGGCTTATTTTTTGGGTAGGTCTTATTTGGGGGGGAAACACGGTAGAAGGCTGGTAGGATGGGGGTGAAGAGGGAGAGGATGTAATGGACCCCGCTGGCTGCTCCTGCCTAAACCAGCTTCTGCTGCCTTTTCTCCTTCATGGGAGAGCCCTGATTATGCGCATGTGTTCACAGATTTAATCAACCTTGATACTGCTAAGCCTTTAAACTTCCAGTCACCTAAGATAATACAATCTCCACATTATTTTCAGAAAGCTGTTATTTAAGACCACAAGCAACGTAACCAAGAAGTGTTGACACAAGACTTAGACTGAAACTGGGAAACTTGAGGAGGACTGAGGAGCAGGACTCGGGAAGTGGGGAATTCATGTGACCCAAGTTCATTACCCTTTCACCCAGAATATCTGAAACGAGAAAGTGAGGTTTCTGCCATTAAGAATACAGTTGTAATTAAGGGAGAAAATTGGTTCTGGGGACAAAATTGAACAGCTGTGTATTACACTCTATAAATAAAGTCTCAAAGGGTCAGCAGCTGCCAGGAGTGATGTTGGCCTTTCTGGAGACAGTGTGATGTGGTGGCAAGGGGACTGGACAGGAGGATTAATTTTAAAAAAATTCACAGACAGACCACCCTTTGGGGGTGTACAATATATTTTTAAATTTCAGCTTAATGTGAGGATACAAATGATTAGGTTACAATACTTGAGTTTGTCAGGTAAAGTCCGTGCTGTAGTTGTGTCCTGCACCCAGGAGATGTGCCACGTCCCCCTACATTGTGCCCATTAAGTGGGGGTACACCATTCTCCTTCCCTCCTCCCCTCCCCTCCTCCCTTCTTCCCTTCCTCCAACTTGAATTGAATGGGTTTGTCTCTCGTGTGGGTGGGTTACAATTCCATGAGTTTTAACACATAGACACTACTATGTCAAAATATAGACCAGTTCAGGCAGCACCTGTGGCTCAAAGGAGTAGGGTGCTGGTGCCATATGCCAAGGGTGGTGGGTTCAAACCCAGCCCTGGCCAAAACTGCAACAACAACAACAACAACAACAACAAAAATATATATATATATGCCAATTCTATCACCCCAGAAGTTCCCTCACGCTGCCCCTTTGTAGGGAAACCCTTGCTCTGCCCTTATCCTCAGCAGCCACTGATCTATTCTCCGTCCTTCCAGTCTTGTTTTTATACCCGTATGTATGGAATTATGTGGTCAAACTTTGCACCTGGCCTTTTTTCCCTTTTACCCAGCATCACACCTGTGAGGGGCATGTTACTGCATCAATAGTGCCTTCCCTGATGTTGCTGAATAGTATTCCCTGCTCTGGATGTGTCAGTGTGTCTTGAGTCACTCTCTCCCTGAGTGATATTTAGCCTGTTTCCACTTTGGGGTCATTATAATAAAGCCTCTGTAAACATCCTCTATACAAAGTTTTGGCCAAAGACAAGTTTCTATTTTTCTAGGATGAATGCATGGGAGTAAAATTGCTGGATAATGTATATGTTTAACTTTGTAAGAAACCGTCAGACTGTTTTCTAGGGTGACTGTATTATTTGGCATACGGATCAGCAATGTGTACGAGTTCTAGTTATCACAGATCCCTGGCAGCACTTGGTAGCATCAAGTTTTTTTCTTTTTTTCTTTTTTTATGTTATACTAGTAGGAGTGGAGTCGTGTTGCTTTGTGATTATAATTTGCATTTCCCTAATGACTAATAATATTGATTATCTTTTTATATGCTTATTTGACATCCACATATTTTCTTTGTGAAGTGTGTTCAAATATTTGCTCACTTTTTAATTGATTTTTTTTCTTCCTTATTGAGTTTTGAGAGTTCTTTGTATATTCTGGGTACTAGTATTTAGGTAATTTGTAAATAATTTCTCTCATCCTGTAGTTTGTCTTCTCATGCTCTGAACAGTGTTTTTTGCTGAGCAAAAACATTTAACTTTAAGGAAGTCTAATTTATCAGGGTTTTTCCTTTACATGTTATGCTTTTGGTGTAAAGTCTAAGAGCTCTTTGTGTAAGCCCAGGTCACAACATTTTTCTTCTATATGAAGGTTTTATAGTTGTATCTTTTATTTAGGTAATATATATATTAAAACATATAATTATATATGTTAAATAAAATATATATATTAAATAATAATATATATAATATATATAAAATATATATATTAAAACAACCATGTTATTATGTTTGTTTTGTTTAGATTATACATTATACCTGTGGTCTATTTTGAGTGCATTTTTTTTCTTTTTTAATGAAGGTAACTATGTACTTCAGTGCATTTTTGTAGTAAGGTGTGAAGTGTATGTCAATGTCCTTTGTACTCATTTTTCCTTCCTTCCTTCCCCTCCCATCCTTCCTTCTTTCCTTTCTTCCTTTTTTGTAAACATTTGGTTTATTTTTTCTTCTTCCTTTCTTTCTTCAGTATAGAAATATTCAATCGATCCCACATGTCTATCCTTCGGCGGATACCATACCATCTTCATTCCTGTAGCTTTATAGTAAGTTGAGGGTTTTTTTTTTTTGCAGTTTTTGGCCAGGGCCTGATTTGAACCTGCCACCTCTGGCATATGGGGCTGGCGCCCTACTCCTTTGAGCCACAGGCACTGCCCCTATAGTAAGTTTTAATAAAGTGAGATTGTACAAAATTCTCTGACTTCACTCTCTTTAAAAAATTGTTTTGGTATTCTAACTTCTTTGTCTTTCCATAAAAATCACAGAATTAATATGTCGATATCTACGCAAGTCCCTGCTGGGATTTCGACTGGGATTTCCTTAAATGTCCAGATCAGTTTGGGCGAGAGTCAATAGCGCAGCTGAGCAGGTTTCTGAAGCATGAGCACAGCACGTCTTTCCGGCTACCCAGACGGTCTTCGATTTCCCCCATCACCACTCTGTACCCTCAGCACACAGCCCTTGCACACATTTTTGACAGATTTGTGTCTATGTAACTCCTGTCTCTTCTTCTGGAGCTTTTGTATATGTCATTTTTTAATATTTTGGTTTCCAACTATTCATTTTGGCATAGGGAAATACAATTGATAGATTTTTTTTTTTTGCAGTTTTTGGCTGGGGCTGGGTTGGAACCCGCCACCTCCGGCATATGGGGCCGGCGCCCTAATCCTTTGAGCCACAGGCACCACCCACCATTGATAGTTTTTTATTATGTTAACCTTGAATCTCCTGACCTTACTGAACTCACTTCATAGTTCTAGTTATAATTGCGGGTTTTATTTTTCCTTTTTAAATAGGAGTCTTGGGGATTTTCTATGTAATGGTCATGTTATCTATAAGTAGGGTTTTATTTCTTCCTTTTCAAACTCTGAGTCTGTTTTAGCATTAGCCTTCTTGCCTGGGGTAGCGTCTCCATTGGCTGGGAAGCGTGAGGGATCATCCTTTGTTGATTCCCAACTTCAAGATGTAAGCGTGCATTTTTCTTCACCATTAAACATGATACTAGTACAGGTGTTCTTTTAAGGGAAGCCAGTTATTGGGTTAAGAAAGTCTCCTTTTCTTACCAGTTGGCTAAGAATTTTCCTCATGGATGGATGTTGAGTTTGTTTAAATGCTTTTTCTATATCCATGGGGATAATCACATGGCTTTTCATCTTCAGTTTGTTGATAGGGAAGATTAAAGTGACGCATTTGCAAACTTGAGCCAGTTTTGCATCCCTAGGACAAACTCTGGATTTGCTAATATCTGGATGAAAATGTTTCTTTATAGTCATGAGAGATGTTGGTCCACAGTTTTCTCGTATTATCTTTTTCTGGTTCGGAATCAAGGTAATGCCGGTCTCTGGTTTGGAATCAAGGTAATGCCAATCGCCTAGAAAAAAATCAGGAGTGTTCCCTCCTCTTCTATTTTCTGGAACAGTTTGTGTAGAGAATTTTCTTTAAATGTTGGTTAGAAGTCACAGAGAAACAATCTGGGCTGGGCCTGGAGTTTATTTTTCAGGACGGTTTAAGCTATAATTTCAATTTCTTTATAGGTAATAGAGTCCTTAGATGATCTATTTCTTCTCAGAGGAATTCAGTAACTTGTGGCTGCACAGTATTGAATAATTTCACCTTAGCTGCCAAATTTATGTGCATGGTGTTGTTCAGGGTGTCCCCTCATTAAACTTTTAATGTCTGTGCAGTCTGTAGTGAAATCGTCTTTCACTCCAAATAATGGTAATTTGTGTCTTTTCTATTTCTTTGAGAGCCTAGCTAGAGATTATCAATTTTATTGATTTTTCCAAAGAACTAACTTTTGCTTTTATTGATTTCTCTATTTTTCTGTTCTTAATTTAATTGATTTCCACTCTTTTCATTATCTCCTTTTCCTTCTGCTTGCTTTGGGTTTATTTTTCTTTTCTTTAATTTTTTTTAAATAAAATACTAGATCATTAATAAAGAACATTTCTTTTTAAAAAACAATCATCTAATGCCGTACATTTCTCTTTAAGCATTGCTTTAACTTGTGTTTTATATTTGATTATTTGTTTGAACCATTATTTAATTTTCCTTGAGATTTCCTTTTATTCCCATAGATTATTTAGAAGCGCGTTGTTTAATTTTCAAGTATTTGAGGATTTTTCTCCAGAAATCTTTGTCACTGTTTTCTAGTTTAATTCCAAGACGCTTGGGCTTGAATCTCATTACCCTACAACCAGAGGTAGAAAGTGGGGTTAGCTTTGGGGACAGTTATCGCAGAATCCCTAGAAATTTCATACCCTTTGACCGAACATTTCCACGGCTTAGCTCATATCCTAAGGAAGTATTTATGAAAACACATATAAATTTGTGCAATTCCTTCAAATCTGAAAAAAATCTAATGGGAGCCTAGTTAGCTAAATCAAAGTAATCCAAACAGTGGGATATTATCATCATTATTACTATTATTGTTATTTTTGCAGTTTTTGGCTGGAGCCAGGTTTGAATCCACCACCTCTGGTATATGGGGCCGGCACCCTACTCCTTTGAGCCACAGGTGCTGCCCGACAGTGGGATGTTATGCAGCCCTTCAAACTTACCCAGAGGAAAGGGGCTCCCTCCGTGGAGTGGCAGGGGAGGGGCTGGTGATGGTCATTAAGCTCCCGGTTATCTGTCAGCTCCACTCCTGTAGCCTCCACCTCAATGAAATGGCAAAGTTTGTCTCACCTGTTTATTGCTGTTTCTCTAGTGCTTGGCACATAGTAAATACTCATAGGAGGAGAGAGGATACTGGCCTGTCCCTGTTGAGATGTGTGTGTCTGGGCTGTGCCTGCCCTGCCCTGCCTTCTTGCTCCCCGCACTGCCTCTAAGGAATAAGCAGTTGCTGCCTTCTTTTCCCTGTGACTCATTCCAGATCCATTTCAACTGACACCCCAATATTCCTCAGCACTGTGGAGCCAGTCCTGTTTGAGGGGTGTTCACGGTCATCATCTTTGATCGTTAACGATGACACTCCTGCTGCTGGGTATAAGTGACCTCATTTTCCTGGATGACAAATGAAAGCTAATGGAACTGTCCGGAAGGTGAGTTAGTTGCAGAGGTGGGTTTGGGGCCAGGATGTCCTGCTCCCAGCCTCATGTATTCTCTTCTGTGTCCCCTCCCAGCAGCCCCAGCCTACTCGAGACAATGGCTCTGAGCAGCTGAGGCCGCCTGATTTCTCTTGAGGCTGTGGGCCTGGCAGCAGCATTGAGCTTCCCAGTGCCGTGTGCTGCCAGGGGGACCCTGCATGCTCACGGGTTCTTACACTTCCCAAATACCCACAGGACACTGCCATAGCAACCAACAGTCTGAAAAATATAATGGCTTTTAAAAAATATTGGGCAACTGGGCCACTTGTGCCTTGCTACTGTCTAGCTTCTATCAAACCACATGAAATACTGTGAGTGCCCTTAGCAGGCTGCAGTGAAGACAAAACGGGCTTGGGGACAAAGTGACCAGGAATTTGGGTTGTCACCATGTAAACTCAGGTGCATTACTGAATCTGTCCAGGTGTCACTTGCATCACCTGTGACATAGGGCTAAGGGGGCAATAAAAGTGATACTAGAAATCAGATGGTGAGTACCTGGTGCCTGAAAAATAGAGAGGGCCGGTGCAGGGGGCTGCTGAGTGACCAGGCTGGCAGAGAGGGCCGGTGCAGGGGGCTGCTGAGTGACCAGGCTGGCAGAGAGGGCCAGTGCAGGGGGCTGCTGAGTGACCAGGCTGGCTGACAGTGATGCTCTAAATCCCCGCCTAAGCTGCTCCCTTTTGGAGGAGAAAGGGGAGCTGAGGGACCCCAGGTGAGCTCTCTCTGCCTGTCTAGGAAGCCGAGGGACCCCAGGTGAGCTCTCTCTGCCTGTCTAGGAAGCTGAGGGACCCCAGGTGAGCTCTCCCTACCTGTTTAGGAAGCCGAGGGACCCCAGGTGAGCTCTCCCTACCTGTTTAGGAAGCTGAGGGACCCCAGGTGAGCTCTCCCTGCCTGATTAGCTTCTCGCTCTCTCTTCTGTCTCCAATATCCTGCAGTCTTACACGAGTCCCCGAGGATGGGCAAGAGCTCCCAGTTTCTCTGGCCTCCCTTCTGGGAGGAGAGATATCATGGAACTTTTCTCGTGCTCCGGATTTCCCCTGAAGGTTCTTTTTTTTTTGTTTTGTTTTTTTTCCCCTGAAGGATCTTGATCAACTTCGAATTCAGTGTGTGAATTGATCCTGGAAGGGAATTTCTTGGGGCCTTGGAAGACTCGCTAGACTCTAAAGTCTTCTAAAATCTAGTTGTCTGTGCCCACCATGGGCCCAGGCTCAGAGAGCAGGATGGTGTGGACACTCGGGGTCCAGCCCCCTTGCCGAGCCCCCTCTTAGGCCCTTGTGCCCCACCCCAGCATTGGGGCCCTTCCCCCTTGGAGAACTGTTTCCATTCTCCTGCCAGACTAGGAGCATCCCGAGAGCAGGCCCGGGCTATTGCAGCTCTCCCTCTCCGGCACGGTTTAGTGACTGTTCACAGCAAGAAGGAATGAGGATGCGCTCACTGACTCCTGCACTGCCAGCTGCTGGGTGTAGGAGCAGAGCAACGCTCCCGCCCACCCACATACTCTTGACAACGTGGGTCCTTCAGAGGGAAGTTTGGCAAACACGCTTTGTTCTTCAGCACAGGCACTGTGTTGGAGTTACATTTCCTTCCCCTCTGCCTCTTGAAAGGCTGAGCAAAACGTTCTGCCTTTGATTGCTCCTCTTCAGACAGCGTGCTATTGTCACGCTTCTGCCTGTTTTTAATAAAGGGGAGTGCTGAGGGTTTTTTCTCTTTTTTTGTACACGGAAAATTAACACAAACCAAAACTGCTGCTGTTCTTTGATCCGTCCTGCACTCTGATTTGTGTGGGCCTTCTCATTTTCCCACGGAGAGTGTTGGGCTCAGGAAGGATTACACGGGGAGGAAAGCCGCTTCCCACTTCCCATTTGATTAACACTATTTAATGCAGCAATAATGCCGGGGAAGTTCATTACTAGGAAAGGCTCCAGCGCAGGCTGCCCACGGAGTCTGGAGACTGGGCCTTTTTATTTAAAATGCAATCAAGCCCCTACCGTGAAAGGCTCCGTGAGATCCTGCCTGAGCTGGGGGAGGTGGAATCTCCATTTAATGTAGACAGACAGAAATCCCTTCTGTTTGTAAAAGCTCCTGACAATTTATTCATGCCGCCTACAAATACTTAGCATGGCTTATTGAGTTCAGAACCCTGGGATAAGGAAAACAGAAAAGGGGCCTACCCTCAGGGGGCTTACAGACTGGAAGGGAAGGTGGACATTTCCCAAGGGTGAACATGTGGCTGACAGATGTCAGAAGTCACTTGGAGAATGTGAGCGCAGGCCTGAGAGATCAGAGAAGACCCCCCCCCCAGGAGGCCACTGTGGAGGCCTGAGTAGCGGTTGATGTGGAATAGACAACAGGGTGGGACAGAATTCTCGGGGCTGGGGACCCCCCCCATGTGAAGTGGCTCAAACTGCTGATGCCCCGGCCTCCCTCCCTGTAGCTCAGCTGCAGCTGGGGTGGAGGATGCCAGGTCATCCTTACACACAGAAATTTGTGGCCTCCAACTCAGACCATCTCCCGCTGGCCTCTCTGCTCCACAGGGATCCTTACCAAGTCCTGGGACAGGAGGAAAATGGCTCAGGAGGGCTGGGCTCGAGGCCAATCCCTGGAGCCTCTTGTCTGTGTCCCAGTCTCTACAAAACGAGCTTGCTGGGGTCGCTGTCCATGGGCCTTACAGCGCTACTGGACAAAGACATAA
The DNA here is from genome assembly GCA_963575145.1 of Galago senegalensis. Lineage (NCBI taxonomy): Eukaryota > Metazoa > Chordata > Mammalia > Primates > Galagidae > Galago > Galago senegalensis. The sequence goes on along the minus strand of CAUYTI010140419.1, from coordinate 5,240 downwards.
GGCAGGAGATTCAAGCAGCCTCGAAAAAGTCTGGAGAAAGATCAGGGCTATTTAATGTAATTGCTGGCAGGACTCAGCATGGCGGCAGATAGCAGGGCTGGCCGGGCATGAGGAAGGTGCCATGATTGCAGAGAGATGGGTGATTCTGCATAACGTCCCAAAGTAACCCCAGTCCAGTAAACACTGAGAGTGCAGGCCAAGTGATAGTTCAGAGAAACAACTCCCAAGTCTCGACTTAGTCCTGCAGAAGTTGATTTCTTTTTTTTTTTTTTTTTGAGACAGAGCCTCCAGCCATCCCCCTGGGTAGAATGCCGTTTCATCACAGCTTACAGCAACCTCCAACTCCTGGGCTCAAGCGAGTCTCCTGCCTCAGCCTCCCAAGTAGCTGGGACCACCGGTGCCCGCCACAACGCCCGGCTATTTTTTGATTGCAGCCATGATTGTTGTTTGGGGGGCCTGGGCTGGATTAGAATCCGCGACCTTAGGTGTATGTGGTTGGTGCCTTAGCCATTTGAGCCACAGGCACCGAGCCAGAAGTTGATTTCTTATTCACACTTACCTGGCTTCAGGCCTGGGCAAATATGCAGTGTCCCAGACCAGCTATTCAGGCCAAGGGGGACTCCCTGCTTGCTTTAAAAACCTGCTCTGGCTCTGCCCTCCTTCCTCCCCCTCTCCCCAGCCCTGGCTGACCCTCCTGTCAGACCACTCTGCCTCCTGCCCACATTTCCTCAGCCTGAGCACCTTTGGGTCCCCACCTTATAACATGTTACACAATTCGCTTGTTTCTTATACCTGTTGTTGACTTCCTGTCTCCCCTCTAGAATCTGGACTCCACAAGGGCAGAGATCTTGCTCCGTTTTGCCACAGATGTCCAGCATGGGGCTGAGCAATGCCAGATGCTCGAGAAATAGCTACTGAATTCCCAAGGGGAATGCCCAACAATGCCTCAGTTCTCGGGTGTGTACGTGGCCCAGGGGATGGAAACCCCTCCTTCTGAATCGTCATGTTTATATTTACAGGCAACGCAATTCCCTAAACCATGTGGGATCTCTTGGTCAAGTTCTCTGCCTGTAAGGATATTAGCAGTAAGTGGCGATGATGATCAAGACCCAGAGAGGGGAGGGAGCTGTTCAGGGTGCTGCCACAAAGGGTGCCTGCCTCTAGCACAGTGGTTCTCAACCTTCCTTTAACAAACCTTTAATACAGTTCCAGGGTCGTGACAGGAACCGCTGCAGCAGGAGAGGCTGTGTGGGTGGCCCCGGGGGAAGGGAAGCCTCTGGGTGCTCACTGAGTAGAGAGAAGGGCCTGATCTTTCTCACTATCCCTGAATGGCGGTGGCAGAGACTATCTTGAGCAACCATAAATTGCTCTATTTACTGGATTTGGACCAGAGAATTTGTTCCAAATGAAGACACACAGACCCGCCCAGACTTGACCCTGTGCAACTTGACCTGTTGTCCTCAGGTGCAGGGGACAACTCTGGGAAGCTTGTTGAAGTTTCCTCAGCTTTCTCACCCTGCAGATACCGTCACATGACCCAAGAACACACTTCATTTCCCTCTCACAGGCAGAAGACACATCTGTAATTAGTCTCCTCTGCTGGGAAGAAAACACTTGTCTGAGCAAAGGGAATGGAATCAAGGGAGGAGAGCCCTTCTGCACTGGCTGAGAGCCTACGCCCAGCAGTTGAGCCACCTGGGCCATGCAGGGTGACGGGGAGTCTCTGCTGACAAGCCCTTAGTCCGTGGGAAGGCTTGTCTGCCAGGGCCTAATGAACCCTTCATTACAGCAGCTCACACCTGGTGACCTTTACCCTCTGCGGGGACTTCTCAGTATCACCCACTGTTTAGTCACTGCCTTGGGAACTCCATGCAGGAAGGCAGAGACCTGCGGCAGTGAGATGAGCATTTGAGAAGTCAAAGGATTCTACATAGCCCAGCCCCTTCCCTTTGGATGATAGGAAGAGTTTGTCCATGTTTGGTGTTTATTTCTCTCCCAATCTTCCACAGTGGTGATTATAATCTCATTTCTTCCTTTTTTTTTTCCTTTCTTTTCTTTCTGGTGATGGGCTCACCATTGGGGCTCTGGAGGCCTGAGAGGAAGCAGTTCCAGTGTGGGCACCTGCCTGCGTGATGCTCTGATCTTCCCATGTCCTCACAGTCTCCCTGCCAGGGAGGCCGGATAGGCAGATCATCTTCCTATTTGGAGCTGGAGCTGTTCAGGCTCAGCGAGCAGCAGTGACCTGTCTCAGCATCCAAAGCCGATGCAGTGAGAGGCCAGCCTGTCTGGGTTCTGTTCACTTAGGTGCTTGGCAGATACTGAGTGCATTGCGACCACATGCCAGGCATTTCTCTAGAGGCAGAAGAGACGCTGATGAAGACAGATGAGTCTGTGCCCTCACGGAGCTCACAGTCTCAGGTATCCATCTGAAGACAGTAGTCATTAGGATATTCCCACGCTTTTGTGCAAAATGGTTATCTTTTCCTCATTTGACTTTAAAACGAGGTTTAAGATACAGCATTGCCATTCAGAGTCTCCCTCTTTCTTTCCTGTTAGGACCCCGGGTGGGGAGGATCCATGGCTGTCTACCTTTTTTCTTTCTTTCCTTCCTAATGATTTCAATAACTTTTGATACAATGCACCAAAGGCTTTTCTTGCCCAGGAACAAAAGGTGAAATGTTAATATAATTTTATTTGGGCTCAGATTGGATAAGGAAGACCTTTTGTTTCGTGCCTTTCATCTTCGAGACGGCACTCGTTAATTAAATCGAGCCTGTGGAAAGTGACCTTTGGGGAGAGGGGGACACCTGAGAATATTATGTTTTAATCAAATATGAGCAATAAATAAATAAGCAAGAAAAGAGCTATTAGACAAAGAAACACCCTGAAAGCCTCCAGATGAGAGCTCTTGAAGGAAAGGTAATTTGCTTTTTCCTTTGGGTGAAAGTGTACCCAGATAAAGAGCGAATAATGGCCCGTTTGAACAAAATCATTCACCACCCCCACCCATACATCCTAGGACAGGGGAGAGCTCGCGGATTCTGCACCCCCAGACCACCTTGGTGGTTTCCTGTGGTGGGATTGCGTCCAAGGCCGCCGCACGTCTCTGAGCCCATGCCTCACCTGGCCACCAGGGGGCGTGAAACAGTCATTTTCCTCTGTGGGGAGAGAGAGACCCGCCTGGCTTCTCCACCTGTGGATAATTGCTGGTTGGACCTTCTGGGTCTGGGGGACTGAAGGGGCCCTGGACATCTGACTGCTTACCAGGTTCACCCCCAATCTGAAAATTCTCCATGCTGGGAGCAAGGCAGGCACCCACTGTGCCAGGAAGAAATGAAATGGGAGCATCACGGTGGGCGACACTGTGAATTTTAAGTAGGATGCTTAGCCTTTTTGAGTTTCAGTGCCCTAATCTATAAAATGAGGATAATCATTTAATTTTATAGGATTGCTGAGAGGAGTCGACAAAATTATAAATACAATGAGTTGGCGGGAAAGTGATAGGTGCTCAAGGCAGATGGTTATTCTGATGGGCTTGTCCGTCCCCCGATTGTGCTGCCTGCAGGGAAGCCAGGCACAGTCCACTACACCCCTTCAGATATGTGTGTATATATGTATTTTAACAGAAAGTTATGATTAAATAAATAATATGTCTTCTAATGGAAGCTGTCTCTGAATATATACATATATATATATTCATTCATTCATTCCTTCATTCATGTAACTGCTGGGGGCCCACCCTGTGTTAGACACACGGATGGTGCTGGGCATGCAGTGGAGAGCAGAGAGCAGGCCCAGTTTTCACTATCACGGAGCGTCTAGTTGACAACAATGCTGTCCTACTGGAACTTTCTGTGCTGAGAGACACTTTCCTTATCTGTGCTGTCCAATGTGGTAGCCATTAGCCACACACGGCTATCAAGAGCTTGAATTATGGTTTGTGACAAGAAGTATACTTTAATTTATTTAATTTTAATTAATTTAAATTTAAATAGTTACATCTGTCTAATGGCTGCTCCAATGGATGGCTCAGGTCTAGAGGGAAATTGTACACAGGGCGAACCATGCGGTCAGAACTCAGCAAGTGCCATGTCCTATTCTTCCCCAGCCATGTGGCATGTGGTATCTTGTTCCTGTAACTCCTGGGCTGCCACAGCAGCTTCTCAAGGATGAATGGATCATCCTAGGTGGGCTCTAGGAGGGCAGGCGTCAGTCTGGACTGCTTATGTGTGCTCTGCAGGACTTTGCATGTACGAAGTGCTCTTTCAAGGCCTCTTAAATTAAAGGGCCAATGTGGTGTAGGCAAGGGAACATGCTTCAGAACCAAGCTGAAATGAATTTAAACCCTGGCTCCATCACACAGCAGCCACATGGATTGACGGGGGTGGACAGCCACTCCATGGATAGTGGTGAAGACAGGTGGCGTCCTGCAGAGAAGGACCCAGCAAGGGTCCTGACATGAAGCATCTTCAAACAAGAGAAAGCCAACCAGAAGCCAAACAATGACCTGTCTCTGGACAATCCCAGTCTCACACATATGGCCCCTGTGGCCATGCCCGGCAATTATGAGTCTATTGACCTGGGTTCATTGACTGGCCTAGGGTCAAGTGCCCAAATCCAGATAATCTAATTGTGCTCCTTACTTGGGCTTTACAAAAAAAGTAAAGAATATAAAAACTAGAGGTCAGGGGCAGAGTTCAGCCTTTCTCTGCTGGTAGAAGCCAAGAGAAACTCTTGGTACCGAGCTGCACCTTAGGTGGAGGAGCTGGTGTGCAACTTGAAGGAAAAAAGTCAACACAAGCAAGAGAAGCTACAATAAACAGAGAGAGCAGAAGAGTGAGCAGTGAGCCCAGAGAGAGAGCGAGAGTGAACTCAGAGAGAGAGAGAGTGTGAGCCCAGAGAGAGAGAGAGCGTGAGCCCAGAGAGAGAGAGAGAGAGAGAGTGTGAGCCCAGAGAGAGAGAGAGTGTGAGCCCAGAGAGAGAGAGTGTGTGAGCCCAGAGAGAGAGAGAGAGAGCGTGAGCCCAGAGAGAGAGAGTGTGTGAGCCCAAAGAGAGAGAGAGAGTGTGTGAGCCCAGAGAGAGAGAGAGAGAGTGTGAGCCCAGAGAGAGAGAGTGTGTGAGCCCAGAGAGAGAGAGAGAGAGCGTGAGCCCAGAGAGAGAGAGAGAGTGAGAGATCTCAGAGAGAGAGAGAGAGAGAGAGAGAGTGTGAGCCCAGAGAGAGAGAGTGTGTGAGCCCAAAG
>CAUYTI010140418.1:0-10956 GCA_963575145.1 Galago senegalensis | reverse complement strand
CCTGGGTAGAGTGCCGTGGTATTACAGCTCACAGCAACCTCCAACTCCTGGGCTCAAGCGAGTCTCCTGCCTCCGCCTCCCAAGTAGCTGGGACCACAGGTGCCCGCCACAACGCCCGGCTATTTTTTGGTTGCAGCCATCGTTGTTTGGTGGGTCCAGGCTGGGGATTTGAACCCGCCACCTTAGGTGTACGTGGCTGGCGCCTTAGCCGGTTGAGCTATAGGCGCCGAGCCTGAACCCAAACTATTTATAAGTAGGTGGGACTGATTTGAACATTTAATCTCTATTTAAGGAAAATTATAAGTTAGTCATGAGGCAGCTTATGTTCCCTAACTCTGCTTATTTTATGAAAACCTGCTTTATGTAATTATAAAAAAAAGCAGCAAAGAAATTGAAAAGTACTTCTTACCTTTGCATCATCTATGTCAAAAACATCACACCAAGGAGATTTAATACCTTTAATTGCCAGGTCAAATGAGCAGGTAAAAAAAGCTACCTGAATTAAATCTGGAAAAAAGAAAAAAAGAAAAAAATTTGTAGGTCATTATTTTCTATAATTTCCCAAAGGCGAAATAAATCTCTGTAGAAAGACACGTGTGCACAGCTGCAGAAAGTGAGTATGTTTAGTTTGACAAAAAGATGGTTTCTGAACTAAGACTTGGTTGGTAGAATCTAAAGGAGCAGAACCAGAGCTGTAAGGAAGAAACCACAGGAGGTACACATTTCAGGCCAATGAAGTTAAGAAACTTTCTGTAAATGGCAACTTTTTTCTGATTTTAAAGGTAAGTACTTGGTGGTTTTTTTTTTTTTTTTTTTTTGGAGATAGAGCCTCAGATTGTCACCCTAGGTAGAGCACTGTGGTATCACAGCTCACAGCAACCTCCAACTCCTGGGCTCAAGTGAGTCTCCTGCCTCTACCTCCCAAGGAGCTGGGACTACAGGCACCCGCCACAACACCCGGCTATTTTTTGGTTGCAGCTATCACTGCTGTCCGGCAGGCCCAGGCTGGATTTGAATCTGCCAGCTCAGGTGTATGTGGCTAGCGCCTTAGCCGCTTGAGCCACAGGCGCCGAGCCATATTTGTTAAGAGCATCTTTGCCTAGCAAACCCAACAAAAAGCTTAACCCAAGCACTTTCTATATAATATACAACCAAGGACTTTCTTAACTTGTTAATTTTAGAGGGTTGGAGGAGGGGAGCTAAATATGAAAATTTTAGGCCTAACCTGAAAATCAAGAATAAAAAAGCACATTTATTGACGGTGGTTTAAAATATTCAATTTATTATACAACATACTGCACAATATGCTACATCTAATAAGCAGCAGCAAGTACAGACAGAAGGATATAAAACGGGAGAGAAGACTATAGAAGACGGGCAGGAGAAAACTAAAACAGAGCAGAGGAAACAAGGAGCCCAACCTCACACACTACAGAGGGGAAAAGGCTGGCAACAGTATCAGGTTTGCAAATCCAGCTGCTCAAATAATTTAAGAGGTGCACTTTAGAATACGTTAGTTGACTTACACTGCTAATTCACTGATTACATTATTTTTAGATTTATTTATGGATGTGGAAGAGAAGGGATAAGAGAGTATTTGGGCTACGAAAACTAGCCTCTGTCAGTAGCAAATAAAAACACTGCTGCTCTCTCGTCAATGGAAAGTGGGTGATATTTAATAAGAGACAGAGCAGGGGTTGCCTCCAATGCTTTGATTTTTCTTTGCCTTTACTGCCTTTCTTCTTTTCCAAGCAAAAATGGGACAAGAACTTACTTGATGTTACATGCACTTTGTACTAGTTCTTAGTTTAAAGAATTCCCCTAAGGCATGTAGTACATAGTACAAAAATGTATCTCACCAGGAATATACATAAAAGTCAAGGAAAAACTTTGTGTAAAAAGGAGGTTTTATAATCTCAACACCTAATATCAACAGTGGCTCATACATATTATGTATGTTTGATGAAAGGACCGGGCTCATTTGCTCTCAAAGGTCTAATTTTGGAATTATGAAAGTCAGCCCAAATCGTTTGTTTATTCTTTAACTGGAAAGACGTTTATTGGAAAAAAATTCACCAAAAAACTCTTTGAAGTATAGGAAGAAAAAGCATTAGATAAAGAGTGAGGCTATGAGAGCTAACTTCCACAACCAAGCAAGTCAACTCTCTAGGCCTCAATAACAAAACAATGTTAGCAGCAAGCACTGTGGCTCACACCTACAATCCCAGTACTTTGGGAGGATTGGTGGGAGGATCACATGAGGCTAAGAGTTCAAGACCAGCCTGGGCAACACAGCCAGACCAGGCTAAGAGTTCAAGACCAGCCTGGCAACACAGCCAGACTGTTAGCTGGGTGTGGTGGAACATGCCTATATACCTAGCTACTAAGGAAGCTAACATGGGAGGATCACTTGAGTCAAGGTTATAGTGAGCTATGATGGGGCCACTAGACCCTGACCTGGGCAACAAAGAGACCCGATCTCAATAACAACTACAACAAACAGTAAGGAGGTTAGACATGATCTCTGACTTTTGGTCAATCTTCTTTTAAAAACTCAAAAATATTTCTAGTGCATTAGAGATTTAAACATTAAAAAAAAATAAAATAAAGGAAGACACTAAGGAAATAGAGTCTGAGGGTAAAAGAAGATTCCTAGGAAAAATACAACTCACAGAGGCCATGATGAAGAGACAGATATGGCTATATAAAAGATGTAAACTGGCTCGGCACCTGTAGCTCAGTGGCTAAGATCTCTGGCCACATACATTGGGGTGGGCAGGTATGAACCCAGCCCCGGCCTGCTAAACGACAATGTCAACTACAACAACAACAAATAGATAGGTGTTGTGGCGGGCACCTGTAGTCCCAGCTACTTGGGAGGCTGAGGCAAGAGAGAATCGCTTAAGCCGAAGAGTTTGAGGTTGCTGTGAGCTGTGATGCCACAGCACTCTAGTAAGGGTGACATAGTGAGACTCTGTCTCCACAAAAAAAAGATGTAAGCTTCTGTACAAGATAATCAACAAGAGGAATAATTCTGTCCAATTAATTTAAAAAGATAATTAATACAGCCACAATACATGAAGGATACCTACGATCAGTAAGAAAGACAAAACAAAAAAACCCAACAGAAAAAGGACAGTGTTATAGAGGTGATATGTAAATGGCTAACAAACATGTAAAATGATGGTCACTTACAAAACTAATCAAAGAAATGCAAATTAAGGCTCAATACCACTTTTCACTAATAAAACTGGCAAAGATTTTAATGACTAATAATATCCAGTGTTGGATGATATATGGGAAAATGATTGTTCTAGTGTTGATATACATTTTTATACCTTAGAGAACAATTTAAAAGTATATGTTAAGACGTCAAATATTCAGGCTTGTCAACCCAGCAATTCACCTATTTATCTTACAGATTCTCAAAATTTGATCAAAAAAAGACTAAAAGAATTAAAAACCAAGAAAAATTTCAATAGGAAAATGGTTTCCTATAAAAATAATTTGGACTATTAAAAGCTACAGCTTACGACAGCAATAAAAGTCAGTGATGGGTTAAGTAAGTTTTAACTAGCATTGACCTAGAAATCAAATCATATATGAAATAACATTAAATTTAAAATGAGACAGATGTATAACTCAGATGATTAAGTAAAAATAAGTTATAGAAGATACAATGTCTAATTAAGTTCGTGAACTCATCATAGATAAAGTGTTACATACCTCATTGTTGAATATCATTACAGTCACCTTTGAAATACTCCCCTTGGGAAGCTATGCACTAACCCCAGGGCCTAGTCCACCCTTAAGAGCCATTTTGGAACTCATTTTCTGGAATGATCATTAAAGCTGTCATCACAGAAGGTTTAACAAATAAGTTGTTGAACTTGCCACTTTGTGTGTATGTTGGCAGCACTGTACGAACAACTTGGCAAGGTTTCATAACCTTGATATACCAGTGTCTCATAGCTGTGTTGTTGTTGACATGTGGTGGTGTGCTGCTGAGTGGCATTCATTATTGTTGTTACCTGTTTTTGTGTGCTGTACAATGAAAGCTCTGATGGTCATTCCAGAAAAAGATTTCTAAAATTGCTTTGAAGAGTGGACTATGTGCTGGCATGAGGACATAGCTCCAAGGGAAGCACCTAGAAAGTGACCATTTCCCATCACAGTTATCAATGGTACTCTCTGCCAGTCTGGGTGCTCATGTTAATCCCTGGAACTTGGGAGGCTAAGGTGGCAGAAGTGCTTGACGCCAGGAGTTTGGGACCAGTGAAAGCAATTAAGCAAGACCCCTTCATACAAAAGATAAAATTAGTGGGTGTGGGGGCTTGTGCCTATAGTCCTAGTTACTCAGGAGGCTGAGGCAAGAGGCTTGTGCTCAAACCCAAGAGTTTGAGATTATAATTAGCTATGATAATGCCACTGAACTCTAGCTGGGACAATGGAGGGAGTCCCTGTCTTGACTGACCAAAAAAATTAAGTTAAATTTTAGAATAATGTCCTCTTTCACACTCCAAAGTGTCCTAGTTTAGGTGATAAACCGATAAATTGCACATCAACCCACACACCATAATACCATAAGACAGACATAAGCTCATTTTTCAGCTCCTCTACATGTAGAAGACTCAAAAATCTTATTACAGTAAAACCTCTGTAAGTGGATCACCCAATGGGCTATAACAAACTGGTCAACACAGAGAGGTGGTCAACGTAAGGAACTTCCATTGAGTACATGTGGTCCTGTCTGGTCTATGAAAATTATGTCAATTTAAGGAGGTGATCAATGCAGTGAGGTGGTCAACTATGGAGGTTCTACTGTAGTTTGGTTTTGTTTTTGACTTTCTAAAACATACCCCTTCATAAACTAATATGTACTTTTGAACTGCTTCAAAAGCTAAAGAATACGTGATTTTCCATTTGTGTGACTTTATTAAGAAAATTTTGAGAAAAGCCTTTAGTTTTATAAATAATGCTGAGAGTTGATACTTTATATACTCTGCCTTCAAAAAAATTCCAGAACTTAGCAAGAATCTTGATCATTAATTTACGTACCACTCAAAAATATGAATCTAAAAATTGCAAGCCTGAGGTGTATAATTTTCTCGACCTAAAATATATTATTTTCTTAATGTAAGTTAACTGTGGGCCTCTTAACAGAAAACAATTTGTTTCCTTATTTTTTGTCTTTGCAATTCAGAATTATTTAAACCAGAAGTTCAAATAAAAGCACTTTATTGCATGTAGTAAAAGGCACACTACCTGCATTTAAATCAGTTACTGGTACTTGCAAAGTAGCTGCAACTTTTTTTAAAATCTTCTGCATCTCTGGTCCAGTTTTGAAGGCTTCCACATGATAAAGAGCTGTAGCATTCCTTTCCACTTCATGTAAAAACTTCTCACAGTGATCAAAGAATCTCATTAGTTTATCATTAATCCTTAGAGGTTCACACTCCATATCTGAAAAAAAAAAAAAAGTACATTGAGCTAAATGATCATTTCAAATTACAGAAAATGTTTTAAGTGTGAAAAATGAACACTAACATCCTATTATCTCTATGTCTGAAATAAGCACATACTAAACCAAAAAGACGGGGTAAAGTTTTGTAATGATTGTAATGCATGAGAGAATACGCTAGAAAAGACTAAAACAGAGCACAGATCACGTTAAGAAGCTATGCTACGCAACAAAATAAAGGTAACAAATGAAATGTTTTCCTGAACAAAAATTAGACAGGAATGTCATAAAAAGCGTACAATCTCATCACCTAAAAATTGTTTCTACCAAGCACAGAATTAAAAAGCAAACTAAAGTTTCTAATTATAAGGTAAGAGAGAACGCACAGATTGAAATATGTGTCCACTCTAAGCCAAAGTCTAAGTAGAGTATTTTCTCAATTAACTTTCTCAACCCTGGGTTACTTTACAAAACATCCTACTTTGGACAAAAACTACTGACAACAGCACAAAATGCATGGCTGCTTCAGTTCTATTGTGCTTCACTGTGCTAGGTGCTTCTGATTTAGTTTATCTTCCGACAACTTTGTACCTAGAACTCAGCAAGTTACATGTTTTTCTCAGTTTGGCAACAAATGTATATTGGAAAAGCAATAATGGTTCAACTACTGGAGTGCCTTTTTTTCAGTCGTATTCAAAACACATATCTCAATCATTTCTCCAGTAATTTACCATGAAAAGAACACCAAGTATATCACTTTTGTATGTAAGAGAAAACTGAATATAGTTACACCATTTTGCTTTGAAAGTGTGTGAGAATATATATATATCTCCTTGAAATGGATAATTCTTCCCACTTTACTTGCAAATTGGATTATAGTTCTTAGTATCTTGACTGGGAAAATAAGAGAACTTTATCATCTTTTCCTATAGCCTTAAAATATGATTTCCCAAGTGGATCCTGAAATTTTGTCATGACTATTAACACCTAGTTATTGCTATTTAAACAGACACAAAGGCATTGTTCTGTTTCTATAAAAATATAAAATCTAATTCAATAGATTCCCTCAAAAGCCCAGATATACATAACCCACAAAACAAAGATCTATAGATAATAAGAGGCTATGCAAAGGGTTTATTCTTTAAGACTAAAAATGGTGGTAGGTGGGCTTATTCTGAACTACCGTATTTTGATCCCTGGCTTTGTACTCTGAGACAAATGCCAATCTTCACAATGCCATCCAAGGGCAAGAATCCTTCATTCTGGGATATCACTACATATACTAATATATTGGGCTATGTTTAAGCATATTTTGTTTTCAACATTCAGTTCATTTAACAGATATATGGGAAATTTTCACTCATGTTAATGTAAGAAGTATAGCTGTAATTAAAAAGCACAATTCAGGCCAGACGTGGTAGCTCATGCCTATAATCCTAACACTCTGGGAGGTCGATACGGGTGGGCTGCTTGAGCTCATGAGTTCGAGACCAGCCTGAGCAAGAGTGAGACCCCCATCTCTACTAAAAATAGAAAAACTGAGGCAAGGGGATCACTTGAGCCTAAGAGTTGGAGGTTGCTGTGAGTTGTGATGACGTCATGGCACTCTACCCAGAATGACAGCTTGAGACTCTGTCTCAAAAAAAAGCACAATTCAACAAGTAACTAAACACAAGTCAGCCAAGTGAGTTACCTACAATAACATGACACACACTCAGTGGAGAAATCCCTTGTAGATGGCGTAACCATTCAACTGCTACAGGAGAAATGGCAAACCAATCCACCTATTTGTTTTTCACTTGGGCTTTGAAGCCAAATGATGTTCCTTATTTCAGCTCTGACCTTAATTAAAAGTGATCAAGAAACTATTAATACCTGTTCTTCTCTGTGATACAAAAATGTTAATGCTATTTTTCTTAACAGGTATGTTACTGGACAATTGGAAGCTGTGTACTATGTATAATGGTTAAGAAGGTAAGCGTCAAAAGAGATTTCCTGGGTCCAAAACTACTTGTGTGAAAATAGGCAAATTATCTACTGTGTTTGTGTCTCAGTTTCCTCATCTGTGAGACAAGGAGAAAATATCAACTTCAGAGAGTGGCTATAAAATTTGAGGCACCCCTCAGACATAACAGGCATTAAGTGTTTGCTGTCATTATCTGTGACTATTAAAACATTTTTCTAAAGCAAAAAGCACCATTCTGGGAAAACAGAAGACCTAGATTCTGGGCCTGACTCTGGACTCTTAATTCTCAAACTGGAGAAAGACAATTAAGGAGGCACGCTATTTCACTCCTCTTCTTCACCTGTGAAATAAAAGGGCCTCACTAGATCTCTCAAATTCTGAACAAGTATAATTAATGGAATACATGAGTAAGGTATCACATGTGACCATGAACCACAGCTACACTGAGGGGAACCCTACAGTAAACACAACACAACAAAAAGCAGGGTATAAAGAAGGCTTGAGAGCAGCTTCCTAAAAGTGCCTGTAGGTCTAGTACCATCAGCTGGAAAAAGTTGATAAGTTTTTTTAAAAAGTATCAGGGCTCGGTGCCTGTAGCTCAAGCGGCTAAGGGGCCAACCACATACACTAGAGCTGCAGGTTCGAATCCAGCCCAAGCCTGCCAAACAACAATGAGAACTACGACCAAAAAACAGCCATTGTGGCAGACGCCTGTAGTCCCAGCTACTTGGGAGGCTGAGGCAAGAGAATCGGTTAAGCCCAGGAATTGAAGGTTGCTGTGAGTTGTGATGCCACAGCACTCTACCGAAGGTGACAACTTAAGGCTGTCGCAAAAAAAAAAAGTATCAGAAGCAAAAGGTCTAGAACAGTGGTTTTCAACCTTCCTAAGGCCTGGCCCTTTAATACAGTTAGATTCTAGAAGGTCTAGAGAAAGAAAGGTCTAGAATATATTGTTTTAAAAGTGAACCCAACTGTAAAACTAGTTGTTGGGAAGGAATGGGTTGGCACTCAAAGGGACCAACTCAATTTGGGAATGGGAGATCAAAACGTGCGGGAGAGACCTGTCTCCAGTTGGATCCCCGTCGTCTACTACAGCATGCAGTATGTAGAAGATGCTAAATTTATACCTGATGAATGAATAAATGAACCTAAGTATGAGAAGAGAGAGAGCCAAGTCCGGAAGGTCGTGTGCCCAGGCAGGACCTAGCCCGAAGGAGTGGAGGACTGGGAAGAAAGGAAAGTGGGGAGAGGCTGGGACTGGGGAAATTCAGGGTCTGGGAGAGGCGGGCGGAGAATTTAGGGAAGGGAGAAAGGCTGAGGCAGGGCACGGGCCGGGCGGCTGGACTGTCACCTTCGACATCGGGCGGCGGCAACCCAGGATGGTAGTGCTGCCACAGCCCCTGCAGGAAGGCGGTGCCGCTATCCACGCAGCGGTGCTTGGAGCTAGTGATGAGCTGCAGGCGGCCAAAGTTCTCCCGGCTGAAGAGGGTTGGGAAGAGCGAGGCCAGACGCAACGCGAGCTGTCGCATGTCCTGCCGGCCCTTCTCCACTAGCTGTCCGTCCATCCAGTCCGCGTACCACAAAGGCCAGTCGGCCAGCACGGCACCCAGGTCGCGGCCGCCGGCGCTCCCGGCCCTGTCATCCCTGGGCCTTCGAGCCTGCAGTAGTCCATGCAGCTTCCTCAGCTTGCGGATCTGTTTGGCCGTAGGGTAGCGGGTGCCGTGCCGAATGAGGGCGACCAGCTGCACCGGGGTGCAGGGCCCCTCCAGCAGCTCCGGGTCCCGCCACGGCGCCCCTGGGCCCGACAGCAGTCCGGGGTTGACATCCTCATAGCGAGTCTTGGTGCCGAAGTAGGGGCTGAGCACCGAAGCCACCGAGTCCGGTGGCTCTAGGAGAGAGCATCCGGCAAGCGACGAGAGCAGCGCCGCCGCCAGGGCCGCGGCGGGGCCTACGGAGGCCCCGAGGAGGCGGCGGCAGGGACTTCGGAGCATGGTGCGTTTCGGCCGCTGAGGGGGACACGCCAGCTGCTCACGCCCACTTCCGCCTCCGGAGGGCAGGGGGCGGGCTCGGGGGCATTGGGCGGGCCCGGAGGGCAGGGAGCGGACCCGGAGGGAGAGCAGGGGGCGGGTCCGGAGGGAGAGCAGGGGGCGGGTCCGGAGGGGGGCAGGGGGCGGGTCCGGAGGGGGAGCAGGGGGCGGGTCCGGAGGGGGGCAGGGGGCGGGCCCGGGGGGAGGCCAGGGGGCGGGTCCGGAGGGGGAGCAGGGGGCGGGTCCGGATGGGGAGCAGGGGGCGGGTCCGGATGGGGGGCAGGGGGCGGGTCCGGAGGGAGGCCAGGGGGTGGGCCCTGAGGGGGAGCAGGAGGCGGGCCCGGCGGGCTATTCAGTCCTGTGCCCTGCAGGTTTCTCCGCGCTTGGAGGCGGTTGCGGCGGCTGGCTCAGATTGTGAGTTCTGGCGGAAAGCGTCGAGGAAATCTGTGGACCTGTGGCTCAGGTGGAGCCGGCGGAAAAGCCTGAGGAGCTGGCGACAGCCACAGCCTGGGTGGAGCCAGTGTCGGCTGGCTCGGAGCGCGGGCGAGTTTCCTCTTAAAGGGTGCCTCAGGGATTGACTCAAAGACTCCCCCGCCTTTTTTTTTTTTTTAATTGTCTTCGGTGTGGATAAATCCCAGGCTTGCAAAACAGAACAGAAGTCTCTTTTATCACCAGCCCTGCTCCTTTCTACTGTGTTTTTCAATGTCTCTGAACCTCAAATGAAACACCTGAAACGGTTGTTGAAAATCCAAATCGCTGGGCCTGACCTCTTGAAGCATGAGGTTAGTTCTTCCTTTTAGAGTGTAAAAATAAGCAGGACACAACAAAATGAAGAACCTGGAAAGGTGCTTAATTCTACGGGAATTTAAATTCTGAATCTTTGATATAATCTTGATTTCGGCAATGAGAGCTGACACAGTGAGACGGCACCCTAAAAGTTCTGTGCTTGTTGATCCCGAAGGCGTCGAAAGTAGAGATACAGCTGTCCTGATAACTTCATGCATTGAGTCATGGCTCAGCAGATTTACACCATTATTAACTATGACCTAATCTGTTTTGGAAGCAAACTTGGTATTTACCTCGGCTCCAAGTCTATAGTCTCCCATATACTTACATATTCAGATCAGCAGCAGGTTTTTTTTTTTTTTTGACAAGTGTTAACCGAAATTCATGAGTCAGTAGAGGTTAAGCCAGAACTTGAGGGTGCGCGCCTGGGGACAAGACAAATCACAGAGCATCTGTGCCTGTGGTTTTGGGGAGGTTTAGTATTTATTCATTTCCTTATAGGAGAAAGGCTTGTAGGTGGTATGACCAATGGTGGCGGTTTGGTGAGATTTCAGTAAAGTTACAGCCCAATAAATTTTTTTTTTATTAAATGATAGCTGTGTACATTAATGCAAACATGGGGTACAGTGTAGTGTCTTCACACACATTTTGACATAGTTTCATCAAGCTGGTTCACATAAATTTCATGTTATTTGCATGGTCATTGTGTCAAAACC
>CAUYTI010140417.1:0-28200 GCA_963575145.1 Galago senegalensis | reverse complement strand
AAGTAGCTGGGACCACAGGTGCCCACTACAACGCCTGGCTACTTTTTGGTTGCAGCCGTCATTGTTGTTTGGTGGGTCTGGGCTGGGGATTCGAACCCGCCACCTTAGGTGTACGTGGCTGGCGCCTTAGCCGGTTGAGCTGTAGGCGCCGAGCCTATCCTAGAATAACTTATGTTGCTAAGTTAACTTTTTTAGCATCAATTTTATTGGGGTACAATTCTAACATACAATAATATTTACTGATTTTTAATATACACTTTGATGTGCTTTGACCAATGTGTATAACATGTAAAGATCACCACTCTCATGGATCGGAATAATTCTATCACCTAACAAGTTTGCTTGTGCTACTATGCAATTCCCTTCACATCCTGTTCCTGACAACCGCTTTAATTGCTCTAACACTAGTTGTATAAGGATGTACAGAAGGTGTCAAAAAACTGTATTAAAATTGTAATATGCAAGTCACGTTTGTCTTCTGCAACTGTAAGAGATACCGGGTGCAGTATACAAGATAACAAATATTATCATCATGTATTGAGTATTACAATTTTAACAAAGTTTTTTTCTTTCTTAAAATGTGTATACTTTTTTTTGTATATTCATTTCTCTTGGATACCCTACGAATGGAATTGCTCTGCCTTATAGTTATGTATGCCTGACTTTCTGGAAGCTACTCGACTGTTTTGTAGTGTGGCAGTTCCTTTTACATTCCGCCGTTGATGTATGAGAGCTCTGGTTGCTCCACACCCTCACCTCTGCGTGGTGTGGTCAATCTTTGTAATTTTAGCCATGCTAGTAATAGTAATATTTGATCGTTTTTGTTTTCATTTGTCTAATGATTAACTGTCTTGAGCATCTTTTCTTGGCTTATTTGCCATCTCAATACTTTGTTTAGTAAAATGTCTCTTCAAAGTTTTTGCCCATTTCTGTATTAGCTTTTTGATCTCCCAAATATTGAGTTGTAAGAATTTTTATGTCCACTGAGTATGAGTCTTCTGTCAGAAGGAGGGTTGCAAATATTTTCTCCCAAACTGTGATCTTGCCTTTGTAAAAACTAGGCTTTGATTTAGGTACTGCTTCCTAGGTTAAAATAAACAAGGACTTCATTTTTTAGAGTTTTAGGTTCACAGCAACACTGAAAAAAAATTACAGGGATTTCCCACATAGTTCTTGTTCCCACATACGTGCAGCCACCCCCATCATCAATAACCGTGCCAGAGAAGTACAGTTTTTTTTGTTTTTTTTTGAGACAGAGCCTCAAGCTGTCTGGCTTCACTGGCTTCACTGCTCACAGCAACCTCCAACTCCTGGGCTCAAGCGAGTCTCCTGTCTCAACCTCCCAAGTAGCTGGGACCACAGGCGCCCGCCACAACGCCCGGCTATTTTTTGGTTGCAGCCATTATTGTTGTTTGGCGGCCCGGGCTGGATTCGAACTCGCCACCTTAGGTGTATGTGGCTGGTGCCTTAGCCGCTTGAGCCACAGGCGCCGAGCTGAGAAGTACATTTTTATAACTGATGCACCTACATTGACATATCCTTATCACTCGGAGTTCATCGTTTCGTTAGGGTGCATTCTTGGGGTACATTATATGGGTTTGAACAAAGGTATAATGACTTGTGATCTTTACACTTATCATTTTATGTTCATTTTATTCCTCAAACAGATCTCAGACACACTCTTTTTAGGAAGGGCATACACCTTTATCACTCATAATATTAAATATAAGGTATTTCATATAGTATAATTCCAACAAATAGCTACTGATCAGTTAATGATTAGGGAATGGTATGTTTCAGGTAGTTGAATATTCTGATTAGCTGATAACCAGCTATGCAAATTATATATTCACAGGTGTTGGGAAAAATAAAATGCACTTAACGCTAAAATGATAGTGAATACCACATCATCACCCATTAGCTGATCTAAAGATACTTTAAAATCCTATACTGTCTCAAAATCATAATTTTAACCATGAAGTTAGATCGAATAGTGGAGGTAATAATAGCAATAATTGTGATAGCTGACGCTGACTGAACACTTGGTGAGTGTGGAGGGCCTTAGATATCTCATTACTCCCCTTAGTAACTCTTGGCAGTAGATAAATTATGATCCCCTATTTATAGATGAGGAAGGATGTCTGCTGGGATTAAATGACTTGTCTAAGATCACAGAACCAATCCCTGACAGAGACCTGCACAGACAGCTGATGCTGAAGCTCCTGCTCGGAATGAGTTAAATTATAATCTCCTGAGAACACTGGGCATTACTTTTTATTTAAAAGATACCGAGTATGTGTATTAGACTGGCCATTTGCCCCATTTTGTCTCACAGAGGTAGACGTATTTTGACTATTTAATAGTGCCCACTCTGATAGGGGAAAGGTTCTCACTGTAGTTCTGATTTCCCCGATGATTAGCAGTGTTGAACATTTTTTGATATGTTATTTGACCTTTTGTCTATCTTCTTGCGATAATCTTCTATTCATGTCTTCTGTCTACTTTTTTTTTCTTTGAGACAGAGTCTCACTTTGTTGCCTTTGGTAGAGTCCTGTGGTGTCATAGCTCACAGCAACCTCAGACTCTTGGGCTTAACCAATTCTCTTGCCTCAGCCTCCCTAGTAGTTGGGACTATAGGCGCCCCCCACAATGCCCGGCTATATATATATTTTTTGTTGTTTGTTTAGCAGGCCAGGGCTAGGTTCAAACCCACCAGCCCTGGTGTATGTGGCTGGTGCCCAAACCACTGAGTGACGCTAAGCTTCTTTTGTTCACTTTTTGACATAATTTTTTTTTTAATTTGCTTGAGTTCCTTGTAGATTCTTTATTTCAGTCCTTTGTTGAGTGTATAGTTTGTGGATATTTTCTCCCATTTTGTAGGTTGTCTATTTACTCTGTTGATTATTTCTTTTGTCATGCAAAGCTTTTTTTTTTTGGAGACAGAGTCTCACTATGTTGGCCTGGGTAGAGTGTCATGGCATCACAGCTCACAGTAACCTCAAACTCTTTGGGCTCAAGTAATTCTCTTGCCTCAGCCTCCTAAGTACCTAGGACTACAGGCACCTTCCACAACGCCCTGCTATTTTTTTTTTTTTAAAGGCAGAGCTTCACTTTATCTCCCTCTGTAGAGTGCTGTGGTGTTACAGCTCACAGCAACCTCCAGCTCTTGGGCTTAGGTGATTCTCTTGCCTCAACCTCCTGAGTAGCTGGGACTACAGGTGCCCACCACAGTGCCCAGCTATTTTTTTGTTGCAGTTTGGCTGGGGCCAGGTTTGAACCCACCACCCTGGGTATATGGGGCTGGTGCCCTACTCACAGAGCCACGGGCGCTGCCCCCATGCAGAAGCTTGTAAATTAAGTTCCATTTATTTATTTTTGTTGTTGCTCTGTCTTTGGGGTCTTAGTCATAAATATTTTAGGCTGGTGTCTAAAAGCCTTACATGTAAGTCTTTAATCCATCTTGAATTAATATTTTCAGACTTCTGAATTTCTTTTATTTACTAATCCCCAGTCTTATATTGATTTAACAGTCCTTTTTTAAATTGCAAAAATATTATGGGAGTACAAATGTTTTTGGTTACATGGGTCACTTTTGTAATGTTTGAGTCAGGCCTGTAAGTATGCCCATCCATCCAAATAGTGTTCATTGTACCTGTTGGTAGGTTTTTGCCTATTCCCCCCCCTCCCACACACACATTTGTTTTCTACTGAGTTTTACTTCCCTTGGTGCACTTGTGTACTCACTGGTTAGTTCCAGGTTAATAGTGAGTACATGTAGTATTTATTGTTTTCATTCTTTAGATACTTTATTTAGGATGATGGTCTCCAGTTCCATCCAAATTGTTGCAAAAGATATTCATTCATACTTTTTTTTTTTGGAGACAGAGTCTCACTATGTTGCCCTCTGTAGAGTACAATGTGTCACAGCTCACAGGCAACCTCACACTCTTGGGCTTAAGTGATAGGCCCTGACCCCATATAGTACATTTAGTTACTCCACTCATCAGTTGATGGGCACTTGGGTTGATTGCACATCCTTGCGATTGTGAATTATGTTGCAATAAACATTCTAGTGAAAGTATCTTTTCGACAAAATGACTTCTTTTCCTTTGGGTAAATACCCAGTAGCAGGATTGCTGGATTGAACATAGGTCTACTTTTAGTTCTTTAAGGATTATTAATATTGTTTGCCATAGAGGTTGTCCTAATTTGCAATTCCATCAGTGGTGTAGAAGCTTCCCTTCTCTCTGCATCCATGCCAGCATCTATTGTTTTTATACTTTTTTTTTTTGAGATGGAGCCTCAAGCTGTCCCCCGGGTAGAGTGCCATGGCATCACAGCTCATAGCAACCTCCAACTCCTGGGCTCAAGAGAGTCTCCTGCCTCCGCCTCCCAAGTAGCTGGGACTACAGGCGTCTGCCACAACGCCTGGCCATTTTTTGGTTGCAGCCATCATTGTTGTTTGGCAGGCTGGGCTGGGGATTCAAACCCGCCGCCTTAGGTGTATGTGGCTGGCGCCTTAGCCGCTTGAGCCATAGGTGCCGAGCCTGTTTTTATACTTTTAATTTGAATTTCCCTTATGGTTAGTGGCATTAGTGGCACCCAACATTTTTTCCATATGTTTATTGGCCATTTGTTTATCTTCTCTATAAAGTTTTTGTTCAGGTCTTTTGTCCACTTTTTAATGGGGCTGTTTTTTTTTTCTTGCTGATTTGCTTGAGTTCTTTATTTTTTAATTTTATTTATTTATTTATTTTTGAGACAGAGCCTCAAGCTGTCACCCTGGGTAGAGTGCTGTGGCATTACAGCTCACAGCAACCTCCAACTCCTGGGCTCAAGCGAGTCTCCTGCCTCCACCTCCCAAGTAGCTGGGACTACAGGCACCTGCCACAACACCTGACTATTTTTTGGTTGCAGCCATCATTGTTGTTTGGCAGGCCCGGGCTGGATTTGAACCCACCAGCTCAGGTGTACGTGGCTGGCGCCTTAGCCGTTTGAGCCACAGGCACTGAGCCTATTTTTTAATTTTTTTGAGACAGAGTCTCACTATGTCACCCTCAGTAGAGTGCTGGGGTATCACAGCTCACAGTAACCTCAAACTCTTAGGCTTAAGCAATTCTCTTGCTTCAACCTCCCAAGTAGCTGAGACTGCAGCCATCCACCACAACGCCCGGCTATTTTTTTGTTGCAGTTGTCATTGTTGTTTAGCAGACCCTGGCTGGGTTCAAACCTGCCAGCTCGGTGTATGTGGCCAGTACCCTAACCCCTGAAATACTCTTGGTTTCTTGCAGGAGCTGCTTGAGTTCTTTGTGGATTCTGGATGTATAGTCTGTGAATATCTTCTCTCATTCTATTTGCTCTGTTGATTATTTCCTTAGTTGTGCAGAAGCCTTTTAATTTAATCAACTCTTATTCATTTATTTTTGTTGTTGCCATAATTGCTGTTGGGGTCTTCTTCATGAATTCTTTGCTTAGGCTGATATTTAGAAGAATTTTTCCAACATTTTTTAAAAGCATTCTTATGGTTTCATGCCTTAATGTTTAAGTCTTTAAACCATCTTGAATTAATTTTTGTGAGTCGTGAGAGCTATGACTCTTATTTGATTCTTCTGCATGTGGCTACTTAGTTTTCCCAGCACCATTATTGAATATAGCTTTCTTCTTTCCCCCAGTATATATTGTTGCCTGCTTTGCCAAGGATCAGTTGGCTGTTTGGGGATGGTTTTCTATATGGGATCTCTGTTCTGTTCCATTGGTCTATATCTTTGTCTTTGTGCCAATATTACGTTGTTTAATGGCTTTGTAGAATGAGTTTGGGAAGATTCCTTTTTTTTTTTTTTTTTTGAAACAGTGTCACTCTGTCACCTTGGGCAGAGTGCCATGGCATCATAGTTCATAGCAACCCCCAAACTCTTGGGCTCAAGCAATCCACCTGCCTCACCATCCCTAGAAGCTGGGATTATAGGCCCCTGCCACAATGCCTGGTTAGTTTTTTTTTTTTTTTTTAGTAGAGACAGGGTCTTGCTCTTGCTCAGTCTGGTCTTGAATACCTGAGCTCAAGCAATCCACTTGCCTTGGCCTCCCAGAGTGTTGGATTACAGGTGTGAACTCCTACGCCTGGCTAGATTCCCTTCTTCCTGATGTTATTGAATACTTTTTATAGTATGGATACCAACTCTTCTTTGTAGGTCTGGTAAAATTTGGCTGTGGACCCATCTGGTCTGAGGCTTTTGTTGTTGCTGGTGGCATGTTTTATTACTGCTTTAATCTCGCTGCCCATTATTGGTTTGTTCAGAAGTTCTGTTTTTTCCTGACTGAGTCTTGGGAGGTGGTGTGTTATAGGAATTTGTTCACTTTTTCTACATTTTTGAGTTTATGTGCATAGAGATATTCATAGTAGTTACAGGTGATATTTTGTATTTACTTGGTATCAGTTTTTTTTTTTTTTTGTGGAGCAAGCATAAAACAGATTAGTGAGAAAGAAGAGATGGGTTTACAGAGTAAGAGCAAGACATAGTCTTACAGAGCAAGATACACGTGCCGTAGACTGTGAATGGCCCCCACTATCCAATAAGGACCAGGCAAAGAGGCCTTCTTATTCATTCGTTGAGCTTATTTGGGTCCTTTCTCTTTTATTCCTGGTTAATCTAGCAAGAGATCTGACAATTTTGTTTCTATTTTCAAAGAACCAACTTTTTGTTTAATTGAGTCTTTGTATTTCTGTTTTGTTTTATTTTCCTTTTCATTTAGTTCTACTTTGACCTTTGTTATTTCTTTTCTTCGGCTGGTTTTGGGTTTGGTTTTCTCTTCTTCCTTGAACAGTGTCATTAAATAGTTAATTTGTGATCTTTCTGGTTTGTTAATCTGTGATCTTTAGTTCCGTAGATTTTGACTTGTGTTCCCTTTGTTATTCAGTTCAAGGAATCTTTTGATTTCTATCATAATTTCATTATTGACCCAATAATCACTCAACAGCAGTTTGTTTAATTTCCATGACTTTGTGTAGAATTGAGTGTTTCTCCTAGAGTTGATTTTTATCCATGGTGGTCTGTTTCTCTTGGAGTTGTTTTATTCCACTGTGGTCTGAGAAGATACATTTTATGGTTTCTGTGTTGTAGAATTTTTTTGGATATGTTTTGTGTTTTGTGCCCTAATATATGATCAGTCTTGGAGAATGTTCCATGTGCTAATGAGAAGAATGTATATTTGGTAACTTTTGAGTAAAATGTGCTATAAGTGTCTGTTAGGCCCATTTGTTCTAGAGTCCCGTTCAAGTCCAGTATTTCTTTGTTTATGTTATGCTTGTATGATCTTTCAAGTTCTGTCACTGGGGTTTTGAAGTCCCCAGCAATTATGATGCTGCTGTTTATGGCTTTGCTTAGATCTAGTAGTTTTTGCTTTATGAATCTGGGAGCTCCTATGTTAGGTGCATAAATATTTAGGATTATTATATCTTCTTTTTTTTTTTTTTGAGACAGAGCCTCAAGCTGTCACCCTGGGTAGAGTGCTGTGGCATCACAGCTCACAGCAACCTCCAACTCCTGGGCTCAAGTGAGTCTCCGGCCTCAGCCTCCCAAGTAGTTGGGACCACAGGCGCCCACCATAACACCTGGCTATTTTTTGGTTGCAGCCATCATTATTGTTTGGTGGGCCTAGGCTGGATTTAAACTTGCCACCTTAGGTGTATGTGGCTGGTACCTTAGCCACTTGAGCCACAGGCGCCGAGCCGTATCTTCTGGTTGAAATGTTCCATTTACTATTATATGATGACCGTCTTTGTATTTTCTTACTATTATCGATTTAAAGTTAATTTTATCTGATGTGAGAATATCTACCCTGCTTTCTCTTGGTTTCCATTTGTGTGGAACAACACCTGCCCTTGAATGTTTTTTGCAGCACAGTTCACATTCACAGAGATATGGAATCAACCTAAGTGCTCTACAGTTGATGAGTGAGTATACATACACTCACACACAGAGACACTATATGCACACCAAGCCTACACACTGCGCACACACAGACACTCACACACAGAGACACTATATGCACACCAAGCCTACACACTACGCACACACAGACACTACACACACAGAGACACTACACACACAGAAACACTATACACACACCAAGCCCACACACTACGTACACAGAGACACTACGCACACAGAGACGCTACACACACACAGACTGCACATCATGGGGCACTACTGAGCCATAAAAAGGAATGAAACAATGTTATTTGCTGGTACTTGGATGGAACTAGAGACCATTATCCTAAGCGAAATATCTCAGAAATGGAAAACCAAGCCCTGCATGCTCTCACTAATAAGTGGGAGCTAATAGGTGGGTACACACAGGCACAAATTGATATAAAAGACATGAGAAGGCAAGAAAGGGGGGTGAGTTTGGGAAAAATCTTATCTGTTGGGCACAATGAACACTTCTGGTCATAGGCACACCAAAAACCCTGACTTAAGCATTATATAAGATATCCATGTAACACTTATACCTCCTTAATTAGCATTTTGATTTTTATTTATTTTAATTGAATTAAATTAACTAATTAGTTAATTAATTTTTTTGAGATAAAGTCTTACTTAAGAGCCCTGGGTAGAGTACCATGGTATCCTAGCTTATGGCAACTTCAAACTCCTAGATTCAAGTGATCCTCTTGCCTCAGCCTCCCGAGTAGCTGGGACTACAGGCACCCATCACAATGCCTACTAGTTTTTCTATTTTTAGTAGAGACAGGGTGTGGCTCTTGCTCAGGCTGGTCTCAAGCTTGTGAGTTCAAGCAATCCACCCACTGTAGCCTCCCAGAGTGCTAGGATTACAGGTTTGAGCCACTGGGCTACGCTTAATTAGTATTTTGAAATAAAAAAGTGAGATACAGAAATTAATATGATTCTGTAGTCAACAAACAATACCATTAATATTGCTTGAAAGAAAACCTTTGGGGAAAAACAGTAAAACTGTAGAATTTCCCAGCTTTCCATAGAAGAATTTACTGCTATAAGTTGTTATGTGATAGAAGAACACAAAAAGCTTAGTCATAATAACTTAGTAAAACCGTATTTATCATTCATCTTTCTTATTTTTAGATAACAAAAGGCCAGGGATTATCTATTCTCACTTCAGATGAATTTATTATATTCTTTCATCGATGGAGTGGTTACAAAGGAAAATGCTTTAAATTGGGACAATATTAATAGTACCTACCACATATGGCTGTAGTGGAGATTAAATAAGAAAGTACATACAAAGCCTTAGCACAATATCTTTCACTCAATAAACGCTCAAATGTTGTCTTTTAGTAATCGCTTTTCTGTCAATACACTGACTACTAACTTCTCTAAATTCAAGAATAAGCTTTTCAGTGAATCCGAGTACAGTCTTACTGTACTGGCACTAATTCCCATGGATTGATGAGCAAAGGAGGAACATTACAGTTATCCTAAAAGATTTATATCACTCGAATGTCTATAAAATCCAGTGGATGGCCATGGTGGTGTCAACAACTGTAGGGACAATCATACATGACATTATTCTATTTGTGCTTGAGTGTTGTTCTGGACTTGGCCCTTTCCTATGGAAATCATGCTTATTTGAGTGCCTGGAGAGCGTCATGTGTTACAGCTATGGCTGTTTACCTGGAAGGTACTTCCTGGCAGTGACCTACCGTTCCCAGGAGATAAATTGAAGCTGCTTCTAACAGCTGATCTGCTCTTCGGAGCCTTCACTGTAATTACTGAAGTAAATGTCATGCCATGTCTTTGGAATGCATCTTTCATATAATGTACATTTCCCTGCCGTCGTTATGGCAGCCAATTAGTGATGAAACTGGAGATGGAAATGTAGATAATGAGCTTCTTTTAAATTTAGGATGATTTAAGACTTCTGTTGCTAACAATTTCAAAAATATTTTAAGATTCACAGTTCTTATGAGACTAATTGCTTAGTAGTAGAGACCTAATGATATGCTTCTTATTATGAAAATTTTGTTACTTTTTTATATTTTGGAGTCATGTATGCCCAAATGGAAAGAGGACAGGCTTTGATTTCAGATATATAGTCAAGTTATAGTTTTGATACTGCCGCTTACTAGCTGCTCATCTCCTTAACTTCTCAGGGACTCAATTATATATCTATAAAGTGGGAATCATAATGTTCCCCCCACCCTCAAAGTTGTGAGTGTTGAATGTACAAATAATGTGACTTGCCTAGCATAGTTTCTGGGAGGTAGTTATTAAACAACACTTCTGATACTGTTTTACTTCAGTGTGAATAATTATTGTTTAACTAAAATATTGCTTGCACCTTGGTGCCTATAGCTCAGTGTCTAGGGTGCCAGCGGTGTACACTGAAGCTGGCGGGTTTGAACCCAGCCCAGGCCTGCCAAACAAAAATGACAACTACAACCAAAAAATAGCTGGGGATTGTGGCGGGCACCTGTAGTCCTAGTTACTTGGGAGGCTGAGGCAAGAGAATTGCTTAAGCCCAAGAGTTGGAGGTTGCTGTGAGCTGTGAAGTCACAGCACTCTACCAAGGGTGACAAAGTGAGACTCTGTCTCAAAAAAATAAATAAAATAAAATATTGTTTGGGGTTTACACCTTTATAAATCAAACCTTGGAAAAGTTGTCAACCATGGAAAAATTGATTTTATAAATAAATTTTCTTTTTATACAAACAGTCTTTATTTTTACATTTGTAATTTTATTCTACATAGATAATCCATTAAAACACTTATAGAAAAATGATTCCTTTGTTTGGGCAGCGCCTGTGGCTCAAAGGAGTAGGGCACCGGGCGTGTATGCCAGAAGTGGTGGGTTCAAACCCAGCCCCTGCCAAAAACTGCAAAAAAAAAAAAAAGGAAAAAGGATTTCTTTGTTTTGTTCAAATAGCTTAGATAACAACTAGCAAAGAGGTGAAAATTAAAAGAAATAACGTTTATAGACATTTAGCTGAGACCTGGAGCAAAGTAAATGTTCAATAAATGATCACCATTTTTTATTGTAAGAGTCAGCAATCTGTATTTTATATAAAGAGCCAGATAGTAAACATTTTAGGCTTCATGTGCTATATTGTTTCTGTTGCAACTATTGGACTCTGCTGTCGTGGTGTGAAGGCAGCCACATAGGACATGTAAGTTAATTTGTGTTACTCTTTTCCAGTGAAACTTTGTCAGACTAGGTGATAGTTTGTTAACTCTTGATTTATTGTAATGGTTTGGCCTGTAAGAAGGCAGATTAATCTTGAGAAAAATTGCAGGATTACTTGACAAATACGGTTCTGTAAGCTTATTCTTCAGATTACTCATGGTCACGATGTGTCAGGTGCCAAGGCTTCCCTAAAGTAAAAAAGAATCTATTTATTGTAAGTTTACACAACGGTGATGCATTTGATGGCCGGAGTGTTAATAGCCAAAAGAAGTTCTAATCCCAGAAGGTGTGTTTAAAATTGTTTTGCTTATTAACTTATATCGAATAAGAGAAATCTGAAAATATGGAAAGTTACAAGGAAAGCACAAAAAAAATCCACTGTAATTTTACTATCTTAGCTAACAACTTATAACACATGTGTTTCCTTCTAGTCTGTTTTCTTTTTTTTTTTAATTTCAGGTTAATGTGAGTGTACAAACAACCAGGTCAAAATATTTGAATTTGTTGGGTAGAGTCCCTCATGTAGTCATATTCCTCACTCAAAAGGTGCACCGAACACTCCCACCCCCTGCCCATTTAGCCAGTATGTTTTCTTAAATGACTCTTTGGGAGTATACCTTATATACCATAAAATTCACCCACTCTAAGTATATAAATCAGTAATTTTTAGTAAATTTATAGAGTTATATGACCATCTAGAATCTGCTTTTAGAGCACCAGTTCTTTTTTCCTGAAGTAAAATTCACATTAAAACAAACTATGCACTGGCTCGGCATTTGTTGCTCAGTGGTTACGTTGCCAGCCACATACACTGGGACTGGTGGGCTCGAGCCTGGCCTGGGCCTGCTAAACAACAATGAAAATTATAATAAGAAAAAAAATAGCCGGGTGTTGTGGCAGGTGCCTGTATTCCCAGCTACTTGGGAGACTGAGGCAGGAGAATTGCTTAAGCCCGAGAGTTTGAGGTTGCTGTGAGCTGTGACACGACAGCACTCTATTGAGGGCGACATAGTGAGACTCTGTCTCAAAAAAAAACAACAACAACAACTATGCATTATTAAATGTGCAATTTGAAAAGGTTTCTAATTTGTAATATATTTTGTAAGATTTATTTCTAAGTATTGCTATTAATATAATTTTATTACTATTTAATACTTAGAAATAAATGGTAAGTAATTTATGCTATTATAAAGGGTATTACTTTATTTTCTAATCATTTCCAATAGTTTTTAGTTGCTAGTAGGAATCTTACTGATCTTTTAATATTGATCTTGCATCCTGAAACCTTGCTAAGTTCACAAATGTATAGTAGCTTTTTTTTGTAGTCTTTTTTTTTAAAGTTTGTGCTTTTGAAATAATCATGATCACACCATCAAAGAATTTTGTACCTTTTATTTTTGCTTAAGTTTTCTGAATCAGTATTTCTTCAAGGTATTAAAATCTCTTCATAAACATTAAAATAGTTGCATTATGTCTCAAAATTTAGTAAGCAATCACTCTATTGTTGATGTTATTTTGATTATATTCATAAGTGGTAATAAAGATCATTATGATTTATATGTGAACTACTGTCCAAAAACTTGATTGTATAATTTTGTGCTAGTAATGGATATGAATAATTAATTTATTGAGTTTGTGTCTGTACTAAGTACTGTTATATTTTAGTCTTTGCTAGTTTATTAAATTAGAATTGTATCTCATTATTTGCAAATTCTATTTGTTTGATAACTAGTGATGTTAAACTTTTTTATGGGTTCACACATGTTTTGATTTAGTCTCTTATCCCTTTTCTGTTTGTGTTCTAAGGAAGCTCATTCTTAACATTTTATTTATTTATTATTGTTATTTTTTGAAACAGAGTCTCAAGCTGTTGCCATGGGTAGAGTGCTGTGGTGTCACAGCTCACAGCAACCTCCAACTCTTGGGCTTAAGTGATTCTCTTGCCTCAGCTTCCCAAGTAGCTGGGACTACAGGCGTCCGCCACAATGCCTGGCTATTTTTTGTTGTAGTTGCCATGGTAGTTTAGCTGGTCTGGGCTGGGTTTGAACCCACCAGCCTCAGTGTACGTGGCCGGTGCCATATCCACTGAGCTATGGCTGCTTCCTTGTTCTTAACTTTTTGTAAAACTTTTAAGTTTTTTCTTCCAAAAAATAATTGAAAAAAATTTAGCCTAATGTTTTCTATGCCTTTATAATAGCTCTCCTGTGGTCCTTCCCGAGGATCTGATTAAGTTTATAGTCATCAGTCATAGCTGGTCAATTTGATGTTTTAGACACAGCACATTAAACCTTTTCCCCTCCCCTGTGACAGATACTAATTAAGTGTGACTAGTTGCCTCAATAGGTACTTGTATGCTCCTTTTTCGGGAAGCAATTCTCTAAATAATTTTAAAATTACTTTGAAACTGTTTCTGAAGGAAGATAGTGAATTTAACCAGCTATTTCTGGCTGGGTACAGTGGCTGACCCTATAATCCTAGCACTCTGGGAGGCTGAGGCAGGAGGATCCCTTGAGCTTAGGAGTTTGAGACCAGCTTGAGCAAGAACAAGACCCCATCTCTACTAAAAATAGAAAAACTAGCTGGACGTTGTAGTGGGCACCCATAGGCCCAGTTACTTGGGAGGGCGAGGCAGAAGGATTGCTTAAACCCAGGAGTTTGAGGTTGCTGTGAGCTGTGACACAATGGCACTCTACTCAGAGCAACAGTAAGACTTGGTCTCAGAAAAACCTAAAAATAAAAAAATGAAAGGAACTGGCAAGTTCTCCTATGGTAGTGAGGAAAATCTATTTAAAATCTACTCGAACCCATTTGCCCTCTCATTTGCGACCTGACGTGCCCTCTGGATGTTTTAGCAAAGTGATAGACTATTCCCTGACTGCCTGGCAGCTGTTCTTGTGCTGTCAGGCCTGTGTCAAAATAACTGAATCACTTAAAAGCAAAAAATATTACTGCTCAAAATAACTGAGATCAAGGGCCTCTTATCTGCTTGTGCTTGTGAGTGGAAGGAATGAGAGAGGGAATGTTTTCTTTAAATAGGGTGCAATGGTGCCATGAAGTACTCTGGGTGTTTTTCAGGGAATTATGCAAGTCGGATGAGAGTGGGTATCATTGCTGCTGTATCACAGTGAGGCTGACTTGCCCGTGACATTCTCTTGTTATCTGCAGTAATTGTGTCATCAGATGGATGCAAGAGGGTGACCCCAATCACTGAGTCCCAGACCAGGGTTAGTAGTCCCTGGAGGACCTTGAGCATGTACAGAAAACATTTTCTTATGGCACTGCCCTGCGAGTAATCCCAGGCCCTGAGACTGGACCTGAATTATACTGTAACCTAAACCACTGTCAGCATCCGTTTCCAGCAGCATCCATTGCCACATGGGGCAGCTGTGGAAGTGGGTTCTATATTAGAGAGAAGGTGGGGAGCCGTGGACAAGGAGTGAGAAGGGGGATGTGCCGAGCAATTTGGGTAGAGATGGTGATAAGTTAGAGACCAAGGTCAAAGGAGTGTGCAGCAAATCCAGGTCAGTTATAAGGAGGCCCTGAGAACCCAGGACATCCACCTGGGAGGCTGGTGGCCTGTGGAGTGCCTGGCAAAGGCAAGAGCTGGGGCTCTGTGGCTGTGAACACAGCAATCAGCTCTGCAAATCAAAGACCATTGGGGAAAAGGGGGTGGCTGTGGGGGTCTCCCAGGGACAAGACATGGATGGCTCCTCGAGGCTCTGTTGAAAGGACAAAGCTGCAACCACTTTTGTTATTTCACTCAAGATTCAAGGTCCTCTCTGCATCCTTTCTGCATTTAAGGAATGCTTACTAGTGCTGATGGTCAGCCCTGCTTAGGCGTGAAAGGAGTATCAGGGAGGAAAATGGCCTTGTTCTCACGGAACTGACCTTCCAATGGGAGAGACAGAAAGTGAGCTAATAAACAGGTGACCTGCCTTATGGTGGCAGGTGCGCTACTGACAACTCCAGCAGGGTGGGGTGACAAAGTGACGGGAGCAGGCAGCATGCTGTGGACATGTGGGGAGCCATTCTTTCACTGCAGACTGATATTTGAACAATGCTCCAGAGGAAGTAAGGGGTGATGACATGAGTATTTGGGGGAGGATCTTCCCAGTGGGAGAATGTCTGTTTGGTGTGGGCTGGTCACCTGTTTACTGATGAATCATCAAGACCAAG
Source organism: Galago senegalensis (assembly GCA_963575145.1). Classification (NCBI taxonomy): domain Eukaryota; kingdom Metazoa; phylum Chordata; class Mammalia; order Primates; family Galagidae; genus Galago; species Galago senegalensis. The sequence goes on along the minus strand of CAUYTI010140417.1, from coordinate 12,864 downwards.
TCCCCATGAATGACAGGCCATCACGATTGTGTGCAATAAGGGGTGGGTAGTTCCCAAAAGAAAGCAGGTTTGCTTTTACCAAAAGAAGAGGGCCCAGAAACTCAATAGATGGAAAGAAAAGATGTCCAGCCCAGGGGAGGTAGTGGCGCCTTCCCTGAATTCTGCCTAGAAATGAAGAGGGTGAAGGAGAAGAGGAAGTGCTTCTCCTCCCAAGACATGGGACATCAGGAAGGAGGTGGACAGAGAGACTGAGCCCCACTGACCTGTGGGAGGGAAGATGCGCGTGCTCGGGCAAGTGCCTTGACTGCCCTTCCGAGTGCCTGGGTCTCCCCTCATCAGGGAAGGGACTTGTTCTTCCACTGCCATGTGGGCAGCAACAGGAAAACCATTCTTGAATGGCACTAACCGCAGACAAGCCAGTGTCGTGCTGCTGGTGATCCTCATAGTCTTCAGAAAAGGGGGGCTGGCAGCCTGGACACAGCTGCAGGTGTACCCAGGCCCAGGAGGGTACTAGGAGGTGGGAAGTGGAGACACTCTAATCCGCCTCTTCCTGGGCGCGAGACCACTTGCCGTCCCCTGAGCATCACACACTCCCAAGCTTACGAGCCATTGCCCCTGTGGCTGCTCAGCCTCTCTGCATTTTCCCTCCCCAGCTAACTACAGCTCGACATTCCTGTCCCCCACTAGTGCTGGCCTTCGTGGCACCTCTCCACTGAGCCTTCAATCATAGTCGGTTTCACATGTTTCTTTCCTAGAGGACCAGGCATCAGTTTTACCACCTTTGCAATGGTGACTTTCAGCAGAGTGCACGGATGAATAGGTGTCCTCTGGCCTCGCAATGTGAAGTCCTATTCAACCTTTTAGGGTTCAAGCCTGGGCAGGGGGTGACTGTGCAGACCTCCAGGGTGCTGGGAACCTGATGCTGGTTTTGCTTGGGCCCACTGGCTTCTCAGGTCTAGTGAGGCCCATGAATGGTTGACCACTATTAGGAGTTCTGACATCATTTCTTGGGATTTAGGGATATAAGTTTCTTGGCAGGTTGAGTTATTCAGTAGACTGTAGAGTTCAGAGAGCTATTCCCCCAGGGTTGCATCTGACCCCATGGAACAACCTTGCTTTTGAGATAATCCCTGATGCAGGCCTCTTCTTCTCCCGAGGAGCCATTGGGAAGGTCAGCTGGTAGGGCCAGGCCAGAGCTGAATGATCCTCTGTATGTCCATTTTCCTCAGGGACCTGGCTTTTATCAGCGTCAGCCTTTATTCCTCAGAGAGCTCGGACTTAGAACTCACATTTTCTCATTACTGGGCAGTGAGAGAGTGCAGACATAGGTCCCAGCTAATCAGAGATGCCATGTGCAAAGTGAGACTTGAGTCCTGGGGAGAATTAACTCTCAGCTTCTCATGTTCCATGCTTAACTGTCCAGAAGGGCTGGAAGGAGCAGCTCAGGTAGCACCACAGAGGCAGTGAGTGAGGTGGGCCCAGCTGTGGTGTGACACCGGGCCCTGGTTCTCCTCAGTTCTTACCCAAACTGATCACAGAATAAGCACAACGTAACAGAAGAGTAAGATAAAGACTGTTTAAAAACATAATGTAAGAGGGATAAAAAAAGGAACAAGAAACCACTCACCACTAAAAATAAAATCAAAGAGTATAACAAGCGTTTAAAGTTCCAAAGTCAAGAGAATTTATACAAATAAAAAGTTTAGCCTGATATAAACAGGGCTAAAAAAAGTAAGCAAACTACTTAAGGTGAGAGACTCCGAAAGTAACAGAACATGTTAAAGAAAAACTTGAAAATTAATGTTTAAAATTCAAACCCTTCTGGAAAATTTTTTAAAAAGACAAAATACATTTACAATTAAGATCAAAAGCTAAAACAATTTTTGATGTAAAAGTGAGAGAGACATTAGAGTACAATAAAGGTTAAGTCTCCAGGAGAAGGTTAAAAATGTGATGGGTAAATGGGATTAAAAATAGAAGTTAATGTGCTCTCACGTGAAAAGCAGAATGATCACAGAATAGGGTGAAGAGTAATTTAAGAAGAAAATGAGAATGGGAAGCGTGAAAGTAAAGAGCTTGGGGGCAGGTAAGTGCAGGAAGCTGGCGAGGAGCAGCTAGGAGGCTGCGGGTGGGGTCGAGGTTTCAGTGAGCCCCTCTCTGCTGGAGCAGCCGTGATGGCCCAGGCCAAGGTGAGGCGGGGAGCTGACTTCCCCGCTGCTGAAGGTGGCCCTTTAAGCCTCTTCCCATCACACATGGCTTCTTAACTCCATGGAGGTGCCTGCCTAGGTTTGGGATGGATTTGGATTGTAGGCTGCAGTCCATACATTGGGGTCTGGTTCTGTGCTGTGTATGTGTAACAAAGCTCTAAATAGGTTGATACAATCTTCAGGGGAAGAACCCCAATCGGACATTTATGATAGCAAAAAGTAGGTGTCTATAGGGGATTATTATTATTATTATTATTTTTTTTTTTTTGAGACAGAGCCTCAAGCTATCCCCCTGGGTAGAGTGCCATGGCATCACACTCACAGCAACCTCCAATTCCTGGGCTCAAGCGAGTCTCCTGCCTCAGCCTCCCAAGTAGCTGGGACTACAGGCGCCCGCCACGACACCTGGCCATTTTTTGGTTGCAGCCATCATTGTTGTTTGGTGGGCCCAGGCTGGGGATTCGAACCCGCCACCTTAGGTGTATGTGGCTGGCGCCTTAGCCGCTTGAGCCACAGGCGCCGAGCCTCTATAGGGGATTATTAAAGGAAATATGGCATAGTCAACATGATGACACACCACTTAACCATAAGGAAGGTTATAGAAGCACTCTGGGAGGCTGAGGCAGGTGGATAGCGTGAGCTCAGGAGTTTAAGAGCTGCTTCAGCAACTGAGACTCCGTCTCTATGAAAAATAGAAAAAAATTAGCCAGGCATGGTGGTGCATGCCTGTAGTCCCCGCTACTTGAAAGGCTGAGGCAAGAGGATCTTTTAAGCCCAGGAGTTTGAGGTTGCTGTGAGCTATGACTCCACAGCACTCTACTGAGGGTGACAGAGTGAGGCTCTGTTTAAAAAAAATTATAGAAGCATATTTGTGGACATAGGAAAATTTTGAGATAGTTACATGAAAAACATATTTATAGAACAATAATTATTATATAATTCTAAAAATTAAAAGTATATATGATAGATGAGTATATGAATAGTAAAAAATATTTATTACTGTTATTATTATGTTGGTGGTGGGGATTGTGTGAGGTTTTTTTTTTTTTTTTGAGTCAGTGTCTCTATGACCCAGGCAAGAGTGCAGTGGTGACAACATATGTCCTAGCTCACTGCAACCTCAGACTCCCGGGCTCAGGCAGATTTCCTGCCTCAGTCTCCCACAGAGCTGTCTGTGCAAGTCTACTTTTTCATAGAGATAGGGTCTTACTCTTAATCAGGCTTATCTTGAACTACTGAGTTTAAATTATCTTCCTACCTCAGCTTCCCAAAGTGCTAGGATTACACTGATTAATCCTGATCAGTGATTAGGATTTAATGACTGATTTTTTTTTGAGACAGAGCCTCAAGCTGTAACCCTAGGTAGAGTGCTGTGACATCACAGCTCACAGCAACCTCCAACTCCTGGGCTTAAGCGATTCTCTTGCCTCAGCCTCCCAAGTAGCTGGGTCTACAGGTGCCCACCACAACGCCTGGCTATGTTTTGGTTGTAGTTGTCATTGTTTGGCTGGCCGGGGCTGGATTTGAACCTGCCAGCTCTAGGGTATGTGGCTTGTGCCTTAGCTGCTTGAGCTACAGGCACCAAGCCACCTGACTGATTTTTTAAAAAATTATTTTTTGTGCTCTTGAGAATTTTCACTAAATGAATTCATATTATATTTTGTAATCAGTATAAAATGTTTTAGGAAAACCTCTAAAATTTGATCTTAAAAAATAGCAACAGATATAGGCTCATGCCCAGCTTCAGGAAGATACTCTGCATTGGCCCTTCTGTGAGGAAAGATCGTGAGATTCTTTTTCCCAAAGCCCATTCACCCAGCTTGTCATAGAAACCAACTCTGGGATCACCAATAGTGACTCCAGAAAAGATAATTTATTGGCAGGGCACAGTGGCTTGTGCCTGTAGTCCTTATAATCCCAGCACTCTGGGGGGCTGAGGCAGGATCACTGGAGCTCAGGAGTTCCACACCAGCCTCAGCCAGAGCAAGACTAGGGAGTGACTCCGTGGCCACTTCAGAAGGCAGACTAGAGCCAAGATCAGAGGGAAGCTGCCGGAATATATGAACGGGCAAATGAGATGGAAGCACGGTCAGGAGAGAAATGGTGTCCAAGGCCAAGGGAGGCAGGCTGGGGTCAAGGTGAGGACAGAAATATTAGCTGGGTGGTGAAGTGATAGCAAGAGAAGGGGGTGAAGAATAAGATGACTTCAGGGGGTTCTGGTCTGCATTGTGTCCCCCCAGAATTCATGTGACGAGGCCTTTATTCCCAATGAGACTGTACTTGGAGACAGAGGCTTTAGGGGAGTAGATTACTAATGTGAAATGAGGCATGAGTCCTAATCTGCTAGGCCTGGCACCTCCTAAAAAGAGGAAGAGAGATACTTGTGCTCTCTCCCTGTGTGTGTGCAGAGGAGAGACCGCCTGAGGACACAGAAAGAAGGCAGCATTTCAAGCCGGGAGCAGAGGTCTCGTCGGAAACCAACCCTGATGACGCCTTCATCTTAGACTTTCAGCCCCCAGAGCTGTGAGACGGTGAGCAACTGTTGTGTAACCACCAGCACTGTGGTGTCTTGTTAAGGCGCCCTGAGTAGACAGGGACAGTGTCTGAGCCTGTGACCGTGAGCATGTGACGACAGGTGTTCTTTTGGTGTGTAACCTGTGTGTCTCGCCGAGGTTAGGAGGAAGCAGAGCCAAACAAAGCAGGAAGCAGAGACATAGGCTGGGAAATAAGGGACAGGCTCGTTCTTTTTATCACGAGAGGCAATCAGTCCATAAACATTTATTGAACGCCTCCTGTGTCCAGACACTGCACCGTGTGCATTAGGCAATATGATGTGATAACAAGACAGCTTATTTCTGTATAGTCCTTGTTCCCGTTTGTGCCATGTGCCGTGCACGCTGTGGGCTTCACAGGTATAGCAGTAAGTACTTTTACCATGGCAACTGCAGATGAAGAAACTGAGGCACAGAGAGGTTAAGCAACCAGATGAAGGAGGTCACACAATTAGTAGGAGTTAGTGCTGGGATTTGAACACACGTTTTTGGAGTCTGTCCTTTAACCCACGTAGTACTACATACGGTGTGGTTCCTGCTGTAAAGGTTGTAGAGCTACTTGAAAAGACAAGATATAAATATTTGAAGAGATAAGTGGAAGTAGAAAGTAGGGCATATTTAATCTCAAATGAATGGAATGCTTTAGCGATCTCTGCAAGGGGAGCGCGTGCACCCCAGGATATGTAAGACAAGGCATTAGAGTGTAGGAAGAAGAGATCAGAACTTTTGTTTAGATTTATGTTAGCAGTTCATTGAAACTTCCAATGTAAGCTCTTCATTGATGGGATAGTCAGATCTGATAGGAGTCAAAAAAAACATGAAGTTATCAAGCTCAAATGGAAGAAATATGGACTGATACCTACTGGCATTGGCTGAGATCTCAAGTGATGATGTGTGCTGGGGAAGAGTTCCTTCTTGATGGCTAGTGCTGTTAACAAAAGTAGAATATCCATTGACTACATGGGAGTGCCCAGGGGCCCTGCACCTCCCTCACTCTCTGGGTATTGGGCTTTTGGCAGGACACATCACTAGCAAGAATCCCTGCTCTTGAGGAGCTTATGTTCCAGTTGGGGAGGACTGATGATAAACAAGGTGGAATGAGAGAATACAGTAGACCTCCATTGTTGACCCCTCCCTACATTGACCACCTCCTTAAGTGGATCTGATTTTCATAGACCAGACACGCACTATATAGACACTTCAGTGCAGTAGGCCTACTTCTGTATGTTGACCACCTCTGTATGTCGACCAGTTCATTACAGTCCCTTGGGTGGTCAACTCACAGAGGGATACACTATGTAGTGTGTCAGGGAGGTCATATATGCTAAGGAGAAAATAAAGCAGGAAAAGGGAGTGTTAAGAATTGGGGGAAGAGTCTTCAATTTTTATATAGGTTAGCAATGTCAGGCCTCAGAAAGAATGGGTGAGTGGTGACCTGGGGGAAGTTAGCAGATGAATCAGGTGGCCGTGTGGGGGGAAAGATGCAACGTGCACACATACGGGCACATGGAGCAAGTGCCGAGACCCTAAGACGGGGACATGCCTGGAAGGCTGAGGGGTGAGGAGGCCTGTGTGACTGCATCCCAGTGAACGGGCAGGAATGGCTGATGAAGGGGAGGTTGGGGGGGGGTGCAAATGTGCCAAGTGGTCCTTGTAGCCACACCCAGAATGCACTGTGAATGAGACTGGACACTGGAGGGTGTGAGCACAGAAGCGGCGTGATCTGGTTCGTGTTTCTGGAGGATCGTGAAGGCTGCTGTGTTGGGAGCGCAGCGCGGGAAGGAGGGCAGAAGCCTGGAGACCAACTGGAAGGCCTAGAGCGGTTTTCCAGATATAGGAGTGAGTCTGCTGGACTAGAAAGAGCTTGCCGTGTGATAAAAATATATGTTTTTGATTCCATTGCTGACTTTTGAAAAGCTTTGTCTCTATTTTGTAAAGTACTTAAGGCATCTTTGTGAATACCATTTAATTACGTTTACATTCACTGGGTAATTGTGTGGTCTTGCCAGTACACAGCCTGCGCAAGGCTGCTCAGCGCCCCAGTGCCCCAGGCAGAAACAGGATGGCAGAAATACCCTTTTCCTTGTCTGTGTTTGTAAGACAGTCTCTTTCATGCCAGAAGAACTATTTTGGGAGGATGATTCATGTCACATTTTGGCCTCATTACAGTTTTAAGTTGTAAATGATGCTGGTTTGCCTGGAGGTATAAACATAAATTTTCTCTTTGCGTGCATATGGAAATACCTGCAACTGAAAGAGTACTTTCCATTCTTGAGTTACAGTCTGGGCTATAAATGAGGAGAGTAACCCGATCTTCATCAAAATTCTAATTTTATTTGTGAAATGCATGCTTCTAAAAGAGTACCAATTGCTTGTGGCTCTGCGTCCGTTCTCCATTTCCAAACACAGATGGAGAGTGGAAGAACCTAAGGTCTTATTGTTACAAGCAGATGATTCTGTAAAATAAACACTGTGCTTTCTCTTCTGAAATAGTGTGAAAAGTGAGAGCAGGTGTTAAATTACTGTCTTGCTGTCTGTAGTTAAAGTAACAGAAGGTTCAAGATTATTCAAAGTTTATTTAGTTGGGGGTGATAAAGTCAGGTGAAGCAATTCTGATGATCTTGATTTGTTTTCTGGTAAACATAGTACTGTTTAAAAGATATGGCAAACATTTTTATTTATTCAGGGCTTAAAAATGCACATGGTGTGTGTGGGGGTGGTGGTGCCAAGGGAAACTCCTTCACTCACTGAAGCCTCCTGAGAAATCAACTCACAAAAGACAGATTAAGTGGAAAAAAGACACACACATGTATTTAACTAGGCCTGGGGAGAATCCGAGAGTGACTCCCCACCAGGAAGGGGGTCTGGACACTTAGACACCATCTTGGCAAAACAGGTTGTGGGAGGGAGAAAAAGAGATTCCATTGAGGGGCAATAAAGTATTTTTAGGGAGAATGAATGGATCTGGAATAGAGACTAACTTGTGAACCCTTCTCTTTGACTGTTGAAAGAGAAGGGAGAAGAGAAGACTGTTGGTCTTAATAGAAGGGAAGAAAAAACAATTGTTCTTGGTGGGTCTGGATCTTAGGCAGTTAAAGGAACTTCAACTTCTTTGGGTGGCAGAGGTGGGGAAGGTCAGGGAGCCCTGGAGGCTTCTTCAGTTCTGTTTGTCAAAGCTCCATACTTGGGGATATCAGTTTCTGAGTCCCAGCATTGGCACTCAAGATGAGAAACACTTAACAGCTGACTTTGTTATCATGATTTACCTACAGCGGTGCCTTAGAAGTGTTTATTGATTTGTCTCCAAATAACTGAGTTCAAATAGGAAAAAATTGGGTTTGGAACGTGGGTAGATATTTCTATGACTCTCAAGGAATTCCTTATTCTATCTTAAAATTTTAAAATTGGCAAAATATTATTTAGTTTAGAATTTAACTAAAATGGACTAATGTCTTTGTCCATTTGTGTTGCTATCCCGGCAGAGGTGTCTAACCCTCAGCCCTCAGGCCACATGGGGTCGTGTGAGGACTTCTTTGCTTATCTGTGGTGTTGTATATGGCAAAAATTATGTGTGGACTTTTTTTTGTCCTCATTAGGTTTTTTTTTTTTTTTTTTGAGACAGAACCTCAAGCTGTCCCCCTGGGTAGAGTGCCGTGGCATTACAGCTCACAGCAACCTCCAACTCCTGGGCTCTAGCGAGTCTCTTGCCTCCGCCTCCCAAGTAGCTGGGACCACAGGCGCCCGCCACAACGCCCAGCTATTTTTTGGTTGCAGCCGTTATTGTTGTTTGGCGGGTCCGGGCTGGGGATTCGAACCCGCCACCTTAGGTGTACGTGGCTGGCGCCTTAGCCGGTTGAGCTATAGGTGCCGAGCCTGAGCTCAACTTTTAAGCTTTTAGTTTTTTAAGCAGAGAAATACAAACACTGAATAATTATTTGTATCTTCTACTTTTATCAGAAACAGGCAAGGTTTCTGATAAAATGAATAAAAACTGATATTTTTGCAGGATTTGAAATCCATATATTAATTTTTTTATATGAAAAGGAGTCAGCCTGCATAGCTTAAAATCATGCTGCAGGCACACAGCATTCTGTAAGACTAGCATCTTTGAAGCATTGGCCAATAATAACAATATGCCACCTCATAACTTTTTGTATGTTCTTAATAATTATATGCATAAAAGGGCCTGTTGTATACCTCTTCACTGTAGATATTTCTCTGACCTCTTTTTCTCCTATAACTAATGATGATTACACTCTTTTTAAATGGATAGAAACAAAAGATAACAGCTTATTTAAATACCCATTTAATTTTTTTCCATTTTCCATGCTATGAGTATATATGATATATTTTTATATGCTTTTAGTTCCACAGATGAAAGAACCCCATCAGGCACTGTTTTGAATGATGTGTTTTACCCACATTCAACATTAAAGTGACTGATCCTCAGAGAAAGACGTGAACCAAATGCTGAGAATAATGGAACCGATCATAGTCCTTAACTGAAAAGTAAAAATTACTTTAAAATTATTTTCCATATGCTTTAAAAAAGTAAACCTTTAAAAGAATAAAATTCCAACCAAATTCCATTCTGAATATTTTTTCAAGAGAGAAAAACAAACACTTGACCTTCTCAAGGTTGAAATCCACCTCTGACATTCATGTTATCCCATTTCAGAATCTATAAAGTTATAATATACTAACATACTATTCCCAGTCTTAAGACCCATCCCTTAGAAGTTCCTGTTGAGTTTTATTTATTTAAAAACAGAGGGTCAGGCAGCTAAGAACAAACCCAAATGTATGCCTACGACCTACTTATACAAATGGTCAACAGGTTGGACTGAGCATGGAGGCATTTCTACCAGACCATGCTGCTTGCTTTCTCACCTCTGTTACCGTTTTCCGATCTAGTCCTTGCTTCACTTGCTGTCCCCCACACGTAGCTGTCTTTTGCTGAAATTCTTGTTCCATTTGGAGCATTTCTAAATGCTGACTTAATGAGGTACCAGCACTGACATCAAAATTACATTTGGTCCAATTATCCCGGAAGCAGCTGGAGTTTTGCAGTGCAGACCCCACTGACGTCTCATAGGTTTTCAGCAGCTTTTCCACAACACCATAATTTGACCTGGGATCAGCAGACCTGGGTCGACCAGACAGATTACTTGGTCTCCAATCATGCTCGTGGAGCATATTCCGATAACTGCGAGGACTTCTGTGTCCCTGCATTTGTCTGCCTAGTCCTGTTGTGGATTTCTTGGTAAGATTATCAGGCACATTTTCCATGGGCACAGGCAGGTGGGCACTGGCTTTCCAAATACCAGACACATTGTCATTTTCTGATACGTTACCCGGATGAGTAGACGAGGTATCATAGGGCTTAAGATCCTCAGATGATTTCGAGTAGCTCTGACTTTGCTGTATGGCATGACAATTTCTATCCGTTCTAAATACAGTTCTGTTAAATTCATCAGTCTTTGCTGCCAGCTTTTCATTCCTTATAGTTCTTTCAAGGCCATAACTGAAACTCCTAAGTGGGTTACTGTTCCGTGACCCCAAGGAGCTGTGGTCATTATTTACATGAAGATCAGGATGAGATTTAGCAGGGCGATCTGGGATCACCATTTCGTATTTTGGCTTATTGGGAGTAGAGCAGGTTTTCTGAAACCATACAGTAGAGGGGCTCTTTTTTGCACCTATCCCAATGTCATATGACCACATGCTAAGTCCAACATCTTTATTTGGAGGCTTGCTATCTATTTTGATTTCTGGTGCCAAAGAAGAAAACACAGTATCATCTTTCAAAGTCTTCTCTTCTTTGGGACACAATGCAGACATCTCATGCTGCCTCAAAAGGAAGTGAGGATTGCAGGTCCTTTCACTTAGACCCTCATGGACCAACCAGTTATTGTGTTCGAAACTTTCCTTCAACCTTTCATAGGCTTGTTCAGAATCTGAGCTGGGAAAATTTCGAGAGGTGCTTCTTGGAGGAGGAACAGGTGGAGTTTCATTTCTTTGCAAATCAATTGTTTCAATTCCATATTTTTTCATAGGATTGCTTTGGGGCACATTGGCACAGCTCAGATTCTTCCTATTTTTCTGTTTTTCTTTTGCTGAATTAACTGGAAGAATACATCGGCCATTGTTGATAATGTGGTCCCCATGAGGCATATTAATTACATTTGGCATTTCTTGGAGAAAAGAATCTGACTTCATCCTAAACAATAAAATATGCTGCATTAGTTATAACTTTATTTAGGATAAGCTGTCAAAAATACAGTGAAATAAAACAAACAAGATATAAAAACAAGGTGACTATAGTCAAAAAGAAGTTACTGTATATTTTACAACTAAAAGAGTAAAATTGGAATGTTTCCAACATAAAAAATGGTAAATACAGGCCAGGCATAATGCCTGTAATCCTGGCACTTAGGGAGGCTGAAGTGGGAGGCTTGCTTGAGGCCAGCAGTTCCAGACCAACCTGAGCAAAAGTGCAATCTCAACTCTCCTAAAAACAGAAAACTCAGCCAGATGTGATAGCATTAGCCCATTGTCCCAGCTACTCATAAGGCTGAGGCAGGAGGATTGATTGAGCTCGGGAATTTGAGGCTGTAGTGAGCTATGATGAGACCACTGCACTCTAGGTTGGGTGACAATGCAAAACCCTGTCTCAACAACAACAACAAAAAAATGATGAGTACCTATGCTTGAGGTAATGGGTACCTGAACTACTTTATTTGATTATTATACAATGTATGCTATATATAAATATCACATGTACCATAAAAAATATATACAACTATTAAGTACCCTTAATAATTTTTTTAAAACCCTAAAACCAAAGAGCTCAAGAAAACATTCAAATCCCCTTTAAAATCTGGCTTTGTTGAAGCCTTCAAAGATGCTTTACATTGTAGGAGTCAGGTTTGCAGTGTAGTTTAGGCCAGGCATTTCTGGAGAACTTGTCTGACCAGAGTCCAAGTGACTCAGAGCTCAGGGCGTCTGGCCCCGGGGACTCAGGGCTAGCAGTCCAGAGATCCTGTCTGACCAGAGTCCAGGATTCTGGCCTTCCAGGTGCTACAGATGGCTTGATTGACATCTTGAGGCTTAGCAAAGATCACTATCAGCTGAGTCCTCCTCCAGGTATAAGATAAAAATCAGGGAAGCAAGTTAGGAAAGTAAAAGTTTACCCCATAATTTATAATAATCACATGATGTGTTTACTTGATTTCCTCTGTTGTTTCCCTCTTTTACTAGAAATGACTGCTTGGGGTGCCTTACTTTGAATAACTAATAACTAAAATTAACTTTATGTTTTATGTTGTCAACATGATTTATGGTTTTTGACTCTAGAAAGAGACCTTAGGGTGAGGGGATTGAGGCTATACTTGCTAGCCGTACTTTCTGGATGCTACCAGTGATAGTGTACGCCTCTCATGGGCTCCCATCAGTTATGTCACCTGCAATAACTGAGTCTGAATCTTTTCTCATGTCGGCTGCTCTCAGTGCAGATCTGGGCAAAGGTAGAGGGGACCCAGACCCCCACATCACATCAATTGTAAGGAAAATACCATTTTGGGAAAATAAGTATTATTATTCTCTGAAGAAGTTCTATTATAAAATAACAGTGAATAAAAAAGAAAAGAAACATACTGTGTTTCCCTGAAAATAAGACCTACCCAAAATATAAGCCCTAGCAGGATTTTTATGCATTTGTTAAATATAATCCCTACCCTGATAATAAGACCTAGCCATGCCCAGCATTTTGGCATGGAGCAGTAAGGAAGACTGGAATACCTTTCATCTGCCACAGCTCCTTTCTCCGAGCCGTTCACATTTGCACGGATGCACGTGTGGTAACCCTGGTCTCAGGCATCCTATTGTGCACATACGAACAGCTTAGGGGAAAGGAGTTCACGCATCACTAGCACCAGGCTCACCAACAAGGTTGGCTCCCCCTGTCAGGTTCCAGAAGATGACTTAACTGTATTTGAATAAATGTAGATTGTTGTATTATACTTAATAAAAATAAGATATCCCCTGAAAATAAGCCCTAGTGTGTCTTCTTGAGAAAAAATAAATATAAGACAGTGTCTTATTTT
>CAUYTI010140416.1:0-14772 GCA_963575145.1 Galago senegalensis | reverse complement strand
TGGTCCCAGCTACTTGGGAGGCAGAGGCAAGAGACTCGCTTGAGCCCAGGAGTTGGAGGTTGCTGTGAGCTGTAATGCCACGGCACTCTACCCAGGGGGACAGCTTGAGGCTCTGTCTCAAAAAAAAAAAAAAAAAAGTGGCCATCCTGCACTGCTGGGGACATCAGATCACTGTCTATAGTAGAGTTAAGAAAAAAATAGCAGTCTGGCAATTGTCCAGCCAATTGGCTTTAATGTCCCCTCCAACTGGATAGCCTAGGACCCCTATTTGTACAATTCAGCAAATGATATTTACCCAAGGTCTAGGGAAACTGATAACATGCCAGCTCCCAGAGGGACAGGCAAATAGAAGCGTGTACTATATTCATGCTTCCTCTGAGTTATTTTTGCCTGTGAGGTCAACGGGGAAAATAGACAATGAAGGAGACTTGCTTGTTGGAAATCCTTACCAGCACTTTTCAGTCCATATCAGGTCAGGAGTGGCCCATCATCCTCCCTAAAACTGCTCATCCTCCCTAAAAGGACTAGGGGAATTTTGAATAGAAATTTTACCTGGGAAACACTGGGCCACTATTTCCTGAGAGGGATCCCAGAAAGGTCAGGGTACTTCTTTTGATAGACTTTGCTACCTTGGTGGGTATATATTGCTGAGCATGGCCACTCAGCAATGTATGCTAAAATGCTTGGCCCAACATGCTTATTCTTCCTCTTACTCCATCTACATCCCACTCAGCAGGAAGAGGTTACATCAACATTCTGATTCCCCAAGATTGATGAATGAACTAAAAGGTAAGTAGAAGTTGTAACCAGCTTTCTGAACAAATCCCAATGATGCCCGTATGTTTTTTATGATCTTTTCCCTTAATTAACTACTTGACCATTTGAGTTCTTGCCCAGAAATGGTAGCTTTTCTGCAAGACATAGGAGTTGACATTCTGAAAGCCTCAGGACAAACTTCTTGAGGCCATGACTCACCATGCTCCTTGACCTGCCCCTCATCCCTGGGGGCCCTCCTTTGGCTATCCTTCTTGTTTCAATAATGGTATTTTTGTGCAATGAGCAACTGGACATAGATGTTTAAGATTATGAAACCTCTACTAGATGTTTAAGATTATGAAATGACAATTCAACCTAAAACCAAAAGGTACAATGAAAATGAACTGCTTGATATATGTCAAGCATCTTAAAGGAAAATGTATTAGGTTCTTACTTCTGTGATGTTTGATATCTGCCTACCATGCATATGTCACAAGGCTTGTCAAGCAGAACATAACTTTAGATGATGACTAACTTTGTTTAATGTATGAAGAAATTTTCATGACCAATCCAAGCATAATTGTTAGAAAACAAATTAATTAAATTGTTGCACATAGGATAAAAGGTTATAACTGAACTTTTCAGTAATAATCATGTGGGTCTTTTATGTAACTGCTTAAAGATAGCATTAAAAATCTTTTTAGTGGCTCAGCACTTGTGGCTCAAGTGGCTAAGGCGCCAGCCACATACACCTAAGGTGGCGGGTTTGAATCCATCCCAGGCCCGCCAAACAACAATGATGGCTGCAACCAAAAAATAGCCAGGCATTGTGGCAGGCGGCTGTGGTCCCATCTATTTGGGAGGCAGAGGCAGGAGACTCCCTTGAGCCCAGGAGTTGGAGGTTGCTGTGAGCTGTGATGCCATAGCACTCTACCCAGGGGGACAGCTTGAGGCTCTGTCTCAAAAAAAAAAAAATCCTTTTAGTAATTTAAAACCTTAAGATATACTAAGTGAAGCTAAATGGTGGATATTTACTAAATATTAGATCATTTCTAAATAAGGTATAATATTGAAATGTTAATTAGTGAACATAAGTTTATATATATTTGGCTTCTTAATTTTACAAAGAATCTAAAGAATATTTTGAGTTTGTTCATATTCTTTCTGCCACACTGAAAAAGTGTTTGATGAGGAAGCATTTGCCTCTAGAAATTGTGAAAGGGTGTCTTCCTAAATTTGTTAATCTACAGAATGCTGATACATGTAATAAACAGTTGACAATTGCCTACTTCTTTTTCTTCACTGGAAATTAAAGTTATTAAGTATTTAAAGTCCTAATCATTACACATAAAGGAACTATTAGAAATAACAAAGGGAAAGGGAAAATGTCTGTGTGTAAATTAAGTAAAAATATTTAAGATGTGTTTTAAAGATAAGAGGTATGAAGGGTGCGTTTTTGTTAAGAAAAAAGAAGAGTAATTTTGTCATAAAGTAGTTTAAGGTTATTTAAAGATTATTTCAGAGTAAGGAAGAGGAAAATAAAGGACAACAATCTAGACACATATAGGAAATTAGAAAGAGTGAATCTTGTGCAGTCAAGATGGCTACAGTTAAATGTATTCATTTTAATGTTTAAAACGAACTCTAATACCAATAGTAGGGGGCACCCATAGCACAGTTGCTAGGGTGCCGGCCACATGCTCCGGGGCTGGTGGGTTCGAACCAGGCCTGGGTCTGCTAAACAAAACAAAGCAAAACAAAATAGCCAGGCGATGTGCTGGGTACCTGTAGTCCCGGCTACTAGGGAGGTTGAGGCAAGAGAATTGCTTGAGCCTAAGAGTTTAAGGTTGCTATGAGCTATGATGCCACAGCCTCCTACTAAGAGTGACAAAGCAAGACTCTGTCTCAATTTTTAGAAAAAGAATAGTGTACTGATATAGAAATGGAGTCTGGATTGCTGATTTGTTCTTAAAAAGAGATTATAAAAAATTATCTTTACCTGTTGAGGTAAGAAGGTATTCTGTGACTTATCAAAACTCATTTCTTCTGCTTTTATCATTATCATGTCTTTAACAACTTTTTAAAAAATAAGTCTTCTCAGTATGGAAAAAGGTAGGGTTTGGGTTTTGATTTTGTTTTTACAATCATGGAACATTCTTTATTTACCTTAGAAATCTTCATCACTTTGCTTAAATTGATAACTATTGTTTCAGAGTTACCTATTATCCTATTAAATCAGGTGTTCAAAATTGTTTTGAAATTTTTAACAATCTCCTTTAAATTAAATTCTAAAGTCTTTTTAACCTTGAACTAATTTTGAGATTCCACAAAATGCTCCTTGAAGATCTCACATGAATTTTCTTTCACTTGAAAAAAATTAAATATTAGTTTTATGTGATGTGCTAAGTTACATGAGAATTATTATCAACTAAAATGTAACTCATAATGGTCTTTATGTCATGTTTGTATAGGTATGTTATTCATATAAATATTTCAAAACTTAAATAAACTTCCTAGAAATTTTTCAAGCCTTGTTATCCATGATTTGTCCTAATATATTTATATAAATAGTATATATTTATAAACATAATTATTATTTGCATACCACAGATAAGCAAATTTCCTTGTTAATTGCACTATAATGAACTCTCACCAGATCTTTCTGGCTATTTTTAAGTCCTTTGTCATCACAGACAGTTATTGCTTTAGTTTGATTCTCCGAAAGCATTTGCAATAACCTGCAAGTAAAAATACTTCAAGGACATTCATGGAAAAGACTCTGACAGGTCTCCTAAAGCATTTAGATCATGCTACTGGGCTAGGTAAAGATATCCCACACTCTGATGAACACTAACGATTTTATAAAATTGCAAACACAAATCAAGCAAAACTGGAACTAATGTCATGGTACTAAATGAATTGTTAGGAACGATCATAATTTTTGTGGCCTTTTTGTTTGAAACATTTCTGGTTCTTTAGTGCTTTATTTTCTGTATTTGGGGAACTTTTTCTCTCTTAAGCTATCTATAATTTAGTGCAATTTGATAAAGAATCAATGCGTCTTTGTCAACAAAGATGAAACATTTACTTTTTCCCCCTACGTGATCCCTCCAGAATTCAGAAATCTTTATTAAGTATTCTCATTTTCAGGGCAAAGTATTTATTAGCGTAAATTCAATAAAAAATCTGTTCTCTTATTAACAGGACACAATTTGAAACATTGTTTATTAGTTATGAAGGCTTTAATTGAATGTCAACTTTTAGAATGATGTGCATGAAATCGGTTGTGTTTTTTTTTTTTTTGGCTTGATTACATATCTTTCTTTTTATTGTTTGGGGTTCATTGAGGATACAAAGAATTAGGTTACATGACTTACATTTGTTAGGTAAAGTCCCTCTAATAGATGTGTCTGCCACCAAGAGGTGTGTCATACACCGGAAACCCCCATCCACCTCCCCTCTCCCTGCTCCCTCATTCCTCTTCTCCCCACCTTGAGTTAATTTGAGTTTTTCTCTTTTGTGGGTATGTATTAGATCATCTGCTGGCTTCATATTAAAATTGATTACATTGGATTCTGGCTTCTCCATTCTTGTGATACCTACAGTAAAAACTATGGTGACTTTCTGGTGCCCATGCTTACAGAGCTTCTCAGCACATTAGCCTGCTGATACCTGGGTGATAAGTTTCCCAACATTACAGATAAGTAAGAAAAGTCACTTTCTGGTAGGCTCAGGAATCTTAAAATATTTGGGGTACTTCAGAAAGAGAAGAATTTATCCAAATCTATAGGTATTGCTGGTAAAGTCTGGTGGTAAGTCCTCGAAGTGGTTTCCAAGCCTTGATAGGCTTTTAAAAGTCTAATCTGAGATTCCTTATTAAAAGTTCCAACAATGAAAATTTAAGAAGAGCCTATACAGGTGACCCTTTCATAACACGGGTTTGAACTGCTTGGGTTCACTTATATGCATATTTTTTCACTATAAGCTACACTAAGTGCACCTGCCTTTCCTGCGCCCCTTTCCACCTTCTCCACCTCTTCACTCTCTGCCACCCCAAGACTGCAAGACCAGCCCTTCCTCCTCCTCCTCGCCCTACTCAACATGAAACCAATGAGGACAGAGACCTTTATGATGATCCACTTCCACTTAATGAATAGTACATATACTTCCTCATCCTTATTATTTTCTTAATAACACTTTCTTTTCTCCATTCTGCTTAGGGTAAGAACACAGTATGCAATACCTATGTCATATTCATAGTAAATATGTGTTTATCAACTATTATCTGTAAGGCTTAACAGTAGGCTGTTAGTAGTTAAGCTTTTGGAAAGCCAAAAGTTAAATACAGATTTTTTGACTATGCAGGGGGTTGAAGCCTCTGAATCCCGTGTTGTTCAAAGATCAACCGTATTCTCAATTATTATTTTTGCTGTATTAATGTAAATAATCAGGCCAAGTTTAATAAGTTGAGACCTATTTTGCCAACTAAAATAGTCTTACTTCGATTACTTTAAACAGAAATGAAGTGATTGTAGAGAGAAGTATTCTATGTTTCTAAGAAAAACCATAGCATACTTTTGTGGTTTGTCAAATTCTAGCCATGTTCATCATCTTTCAGGCTGTTTTTAAAACCATGTTATAAATTGACTCCAGCCATTTTTTGCATTTTGTAAGTAATTAACATTTCCAATTTTTCCCTCACCCTCCTGATTTGGCACCAAGTGAGAACCAACACCTGACTGCCCAGATCCATATTGGTGCTATCTAGAAAAAGCCCTGCAGGCTGAAACTGGATGCTTCACACTCTGCTCGGAGAAATAACCATGACTGTGATGTTGTATATGCCATCACCAGGGATATTCAAACTACAAACCAGGAAGTTTGTCAGAATGACACTTCTTGGTTTCTTTTCACCATCTGAAGATGCTTTGAGCCCAATGTCTAGAAACCTACACTGATTGCCTTCTGGACTCAAAAAATGGCTTATAATTTGTTCTAACCATTAATCTTTAGTTTTCTTTTATTTCCATAGAAATATTCTTTATTAAATGCCTGACTGCTAGCACCGTATAAAGGCCTAACATAGGTGGGTATCCCGTTTCTTCTGGTAACATCATCTCCTGAAATGAGATACAACTATTGAAGTAGAATGACCTATTCCCAGGACTAAGAGAGAGACTGATTCAATGAGATGGCACAATGTCTTTAAATTTGTCCTTTTCTACTTATTCATTCTTATTCCAGGCTGCTTTTCCTCCTCCATTGAATATATTTTATCTTGCAACACCTAAACTAATCTCTCTCTACAGCTACCAACTTGGATTTTGATAAATGAAACTTTCTGAAAAAAAGGAAGTTTCAAAGAGTGGCAGGAAGGGTTCTAGCTTGTGCCTACTCAAAATGTAGTTACTGGGAACTGAGAGAAATGGAGAACCAGCAGACATAGAAATGCTATTTATTTCCCCTAATTGCCTAAAAGAAGAGTATAAATTTTCTATTTTTTCAAGGAAATTTACATTTATAAAGGAAATTTCTGTAGGTAAATGTGTCTCTGTACCAGGAAGAGAAAACTGTAATCTGCATACCAAGTCAATCCTTACTCACCACACATTTCCTCCCTCCTGCCCTTTCCCATGATTTGTCTTCTGCACACAGAAGGCCAAAACTCCCTTTCTCTTTGTTGAGTGTGAGATAATATATAAGCCTGAATCCTGTGGCTTCCTCCTTGAATCTCTTTTCTTTTGAAACTTCCATGCCTATATACATATGTGCTGTTTTCTCTCTTGTTCATCTGCCTCTTGTCAGTTTGATTTCAAGGGTCCCACCCAGGGAACCAAAGGGTAAAGGCAAAAAGTTATTTTCCTCCACTAGAAAATCAAAATGTAATCCTAGCCAGGGTAGTCAAAGGAAAGAAAGAAATAAAAAGCCTCCAAATTGGAAAAGAAGTCAAATTGTTTCTCTTTGCAGACAACATGATCTTATATAGAGAGAAGCCTAAAGACTACACCCAAATCCTGTTAGGACCCATAAGCAAATTCAGAGAAGTTGCAAGATACAAAATGAGCACACGGAAATCACTAGTGTTCCTTATGCCAATAACAAACTAGCTGAAAAAAGAAATCAAGAAGCAATCCCATTTCCAGTATTTACAAACAAATAAATATCTTAGAATACATCTAACCACTAAGGAAAAAGACCTCTACAAGGTAAACTACCAAACACTGATGAAATAAATTGAAAAGGACACAACAAGCAAATGGAAATATACCTCATGGTCATGAACAAAAAAAATTAGTATTGTTAAAATGATGACACTACCCAAAGAAATCTATAGATTCTGTGTAATCCCTATCAAAATAGCAACATTCTTCATAGAAATAGAAAAGGCAAGCCTAAAATTCACATGAAACCACAGAATAGCCAAAGCCATCTTGAGCAAAAAAGAACAAAGCTGGAAGCATCACACTCACCACTTCAACACACAGTACAAAGCTATAGTAACTAAAACAGCATGGTGTTGATACAAAAGCAGACACATAACCAATGGAACAGAACAGAGAATGCAGAAATAAGTTCATTTATTTACAGCCACCTGATTTTTGATAAAGGTGCTAATAACATACATCAGGGAAGGGCAGCCACTCCAAACAAGAGTGCTGGGAAAACTGAATATCCATATGCAGAATGGAATTAGACACTGATATAAAACTAAAAAGCTTCTGCACAGCAAAGGCACTCAAAGAACTCATCAGCAAAAAATTAAAAAATGCCATTTCAAAAGTGGGCAAAGGATCTGAATAGATATTTCTCAAATGAAAATATATAAATGGTCAGCATGTATATGAAAAAAATGCTCAATATCAATCATCAGAGAAATGCAAATTAAAATACAATGCAATATTACCTTACCCCAGTGAGAATGGCTATTACTAAAAAGACAAAAAATAACATAACATATTATGTTAAAGATGCAAAGAAAAGGGAACTCATACACTGTTGGCAGATAATTAGTATAGCTATTATAGGTGACTCCAAGAATCTAGCAATCCCACTAGTATTTATGCAAAGGAAAAGAAATCAGTATATCACAGGGATACCTGCAACCCCGTGTTTACTACAGCACTACCACTATAGCAAAGGTATGTACTCATCCAAATTATCTAACACCAGGTAAACAGATAAAGAAAATGTATATATACATAATAGAATACTATTCAGTCATGAAAATGAATGAAGTCTTATCATTTGTAGCAACAAGGATGCAAAAAAAGAGGCCATGATATGAAATAAAATAAGCTAGCACAGATAGACAAATAACACATATTCTCACGCATATGTGCAAGCTAAAACATTGGTGTCATGGAGGTGGAGAGTGGAATGCCAGTTACTACAGGCTGAGAAGGGTGCGGTAGGATGAAGCAAGTTTGGTTAATGGTTACAAACATACTGTTAGACAGGAGGAGTAAGTTCTCCTGTTTAGTAGCAGATTAGGATGACTTAGCTAACAATAATATATTGTATAGTTTAAAATACCTAGAAGAGAAGATTTGAAATGTTCCTAACACAAAGAAATGATAAATGTTTGAGATGATGGAAGTCCTAAACACCCTGATTTGATCATTACACATTCTATGCATGTATCAAACCGTCACATGTGCCCCATAAATATGTATAATTATGTATCTATAAAAAATTCTCCAGTTTGCATTTTGGGTTTAAAAAAATATTTTTTAGGAGTTCAGCAGAAGGTTTTCTAACAAGAAAATTGAACAACGACTGTATGACTGCAGCACCGGGCTCGTTTTTTTTCAGAAGGAGGATCTCAGGTCTAGTACTGCTCTAAGACTGTGGCATTTATTCCAGAAATGATTGTGTAAATTCACCATAAAAGTTAATAGAGGGAAGTTGCGGGATTTTATTTAAGATCCTGACCAGTGCTAAAACAACAGGGAGGAAGTAACACAGACAATTAATAAACTTGAAAAGAAACAATGGGATATGTGTGTAATCACCATGTGAAAGTCAGCAGAGCAAGGCATTGGTCTTGGCTCTGCCACTGACGGGGTAGGGTCACTCTGGGACAAACACTTCAAGTCTCTGAGGCTGAGTTTCAACCATAAAGTGAGGGGCCGCAAAGTGTTATCCTCAGACTACAATCACCCACATCATGAGGAAGATTTTAGGAATGTAAATCTGTATCATGGTGTTGTGGCAGGTGCCTGTAGTCCCAGCTACTCCAGAGGCTGAAACAGGAAAAGCATTTGAACCCAGGAATTTGAGGTTGTCATGAGCTAAGCTGACACCCCAGCACTCTAGCCTGGGCAACAGAGTCAGACTCTGACTCAAAAAAAAAAAGTGCAAATTTATCATCTCTAGCCCCCTTCCCAGACTTCCTGAGTCAGACCCTCAGGATGAGGCCTTCAGTCTATGTTTAACACTCTCTTGGTAGAAACCAGTAAAATTTGAGGATCCCTGAATAAGTCACTGGGCAATCTCTTTGTACCTTATATCTGTAAACGCTCTAATTGCAAGCTAAAGAGGAAAGACAGCTGAGTTATACTAGTATTCAACACAATGAATTAAAAAAATATATTCAACAGGATGAGACATAAATATTTGTTTTGAATGGTGCAAATGTTTGATTAGCCATTCTATCTCATGAGCTGTGAGAACACCACACACACATGCAGGGAGCATCCCAACAGTGAAATGACCTGAGCAGAAACAAAACTAAAGACCACGAGTAGTAAGACAAGGACAGTCACACAAGCAGTGGGAATATTCTCCATCCCAGGGCACATCCATATTGGACTGGTGTGCAAACAGCAAAGGCACACTCCCTTTCATTGTTAAAAGTTCTATAGCTTTTTAAAAATACACTTATTGCTCAGCTAATGAACTACTTTGTAATTTTCTAGTTTATATTAACATTGTTTATGCTTTAAAAAATTCTTCAAGGACCATTGGAAGTATCATAGGACTCAAAAGTTTGGCTATAGCTGGACAAATGGATCATGCTTATAATCCTAGTGCTTTGGGACCAGCCTGAGCAACGTAGTGAGACTTCATGTCTATGAAAAATAGAAAAAAATTAGCCAGGTTTGGTGACAGGTGCTTATAGTCTAAGCTACTTGGGAAGCTGGAGCAGGAGGATCACTTGAACCCAGGAGTTTGAAGTTGCAGTGAACTATAAAGCTGTCACTGCACTCTAGCCCAGGGCAACAAAGCAAGACTTCGAAGGAAAGAGGGGAAGGAAGGAAGAGAGGGAGGGAGGGAGGGAGGAGTTGGGCTATAATATTAAAAAATGGAAAGCAGGCTCAGCACCTATGGCTCAAGCAGCTAAGGCGCCAGCCACATACACCTGAGCTGGCGGGTTCGAATCCAGCCCGGGCCCACCAAACAACAATGATAGCTGCAACCAAAAAATAGCCAGGCATTATGGTGGGCGCCTGTAGTCCCAGCTACTTGGGAGGTGAAGGCAGGAGAAGTGCCTGAGCTCGGGGGTTGGAGGTTGCTGTCAGCTGTGATGCCATGGCACTCTACCCAGGAGGACAGCTTGAGGCTCTGTCTCAAAAAAAAAAAAAAGGAAAGCAAAACACAAGAAAACATACAAGGAAAGAAGTGAAATACACAAGAAAAACCCATTCTCTAATAACCTTCTTGGCCATCCAGGTATAGATGAAGATACTAGACGACAAAACTGAGAGATTTCCATTTGATTTCTGTGGCATCCCACTTTTGGCCTCCTCCCTTCACCTTCAGATACCTGCTTTTTAATTTCTTTTTCTTGTCAATCACTTATGTTTGCTAATTTAAAGGCTCTTAACAGCATGAGTAAATGTCCCACTGAGCATTTTCACTTGTTTTTCCTAATGAATTCTACTCTGAAATAGCCTCTTATCTATGAAAGGAGCTCCAGGTATCACCTAGTAGGTAGGGAAATGGGTGAAAGGAGCAGAAGAGCCTCCAAGGTCAGTAAGGAGGGCTCTGAAAGGATATCTGACTTGGAGAGCTTAGTGTGACTGGGAGCAGTGAGAGTGGGGAGGGAGGGGGAAGCCGTCCAGGAAACTGTGGTGAAAATTCATAGAGACTGCACTGGCCTCTTTCCGAAAGAGCTTTCTCCCACAGGAAGGACAATCTGTGGCTTGGCTGGGGCAGACAGTCTGTATCGCTTGTCACGAAATCTGTATGGAGTTTCTTCCAGGACAGAAGCCTTCCTGCCCTACAGATCAGCTCTCCCCACTCCTTCCTGCTTCTCTGCCCCATCTTCCCAGGCATGAGTGAGAATCATCTCTCCTCTCCTGAACCCTGATCATGACCAATGGCCTGTCCAGGGAGCCAGGGCTGCTACATGGGTTCTGTGGGTCGTGCCCTACAACAGGATGGCTTGGCTTAAGTGGCTGAATCCTAGCCCAGCTCATGTTTCCCTCACTAAACCCTGTGCTAGCAGGTCACCTTCTTCTAACTCACACAAAGACACCCTGTGAGCTAGCTGCAACCATGCCAGTGACCCCTGCATTGCATTTGGGAGTAATGGTTCAGTGCTTCTCTTTAAAAACCCCAACCTACTGTCTAGATTACCCTATGCTTCTCATCCCTCGAATAATGCATAGTGATGGGTAACCATGGCACATCTAAGCCGGCTGTTGGGAGGCCACCATCTGGTGTGCCTGGACACCTCCAGATATCAGGCATCTCTATTTGATTCCAACTGGTTTCTGCTCATCAGACTTACTATTTTAACTATTCAAATTAATTAACTATTGAATACACTGATAAAATACAGTAAAAAGGCTCGGCGCCTGTAGCCCAGAGGCCACAAACACTGAAGCTAGTGGGTTCGAACCCGGCTTAGGCCTGCTAAACAACCATGACAACTGCAACAAAATAATACCTGGGTGTTGTGGTGGTCACCTGTCATCCCAGCTACTCGGGAGGCTGAGGCAAGAGAATCACTTAAGCCCAAGAGTTTGAGGTTGCTGTGAGCTGTGACACCACTCTAACGAGGGTGACATAGGGAGATTCTGTCTCAAAAAAAGAAAAAGAAATAGAGTAAAAGAAAGAGTCTTTGCAAACTAAGTTCAACACTTTGCAAAGATTGGAAAAAGGTAAGCAGTGGAATTAGCTGTTGTTTGAGTTGTGAGGAGACGGCTATAGAAGGTTGGCCCGAGGAAACATGCCACATCTAAGATTCTGCACGCTAATTATTTCACATGTGTTTTGAAGTCCTTGAGTCACTTTAAAGAAACTCATTCTAGAAGTCACAGACCAGGAGTTATGCCTGTAGTATATGAAAGAAAGATGTGTCACTATAATTGGCAGAGCCATGTTAAAAAATCAAATGAAATACATTTTTTTAAAAAAGCAAGAATACAGTGTACTTAATTCTAATATGAAGGCAGTAGATGAGCTAATGCAAGGGGGTATAGGGGAAGGAGGGAGCAGGGAGGGGAAGGGGATGGGGGGTCACAGTGTACAGACACCTCTTGGGACCGGGACACAAGAATAAGAGGGACTTTATCTAACAAATGCAATCAGTGTAACCTAATTCTCTGTACCCTCAATGAATCCCAAACAATTAAAAAAAATGCACCCCTCATAAGCAGGCACTCTTGCATCAGATTATTTTAACCCAAATTCTGGGTCAATGAAAAACAGATAAGGCTTCCATCCATAGGGCTAGAAAGGGGGTGTTGATACCTGAAGATATCTGGAGGGAAATATAAGTTCATTGGCAAGGACTTCACTGAGATGCCTGAGACACAGGCACATTCACGTGCAGTAGAAGTGCTGTCCATATTAGTGTCACTCCTTACCTAGAAAGGATATGATTGAAACAAACCAAAACAGAAATGGAAAAAACAAAACCTTTGGTCCATATATTTAAATGTTTTAAGGTAAAACACGTTGATATGTGTGTGCTATTTTAATCAAGTTTTCTATTAATCAACAGTCAACCTTGACCCACATGATGTCATATGACAAGACATTGATAGTATTTTATCTAGTTCCTATGGGATTTGTGTGCAGTAGCCCCTCACCCTTTGAGATGCCCTTCCATCCCCAGTACCCACGTTGTTTGCCTTTGGTAACATTTCTGACAACAGAACGATAATGTATCACATGAAGAAAGAATAATTCTTAAGAACAACCATACCATCCTATCTAAGTCAATTCAAAATATTTTTTTAAAGCTCATTTAAATCCAATGCGACTATATGAAATGCACTTTACTGCAGATTAGCACAGGACGTATATTCTAGCCAGTAACCACTAAATCAATATTCGGTATTTGTGCTAGGAATTTTGTTTAAAAAATGTCTTTAAGTTCAAACTGGCTAAGGGCAAGTCATGAATTCCCTTCCAAGAAAAAAAAAATAGAAAGAAAGAAAACCGGGGTATCACAAACTCAGATCCTTTCTTAGAAAGGATAATTTAATGTGAGATTAATTATTCATTAAGGGAGGAAGGAAGGAAGAAGACTAGAGAAGAAGTTTTATTTCACCATTTTCCAACCACTTGGAGTCAAAGAATTGCACAACTTTGGAACTGGTGAAGAACTTACAAGTTACCAAGCTGTGTATTTATCCCATGGCAGAAATTTGTTCTTCAGATCACACGGTACCCCATTCTGTTTTATTACCAACAACAATGCGATAGTCCCCATCCAAGGAAAGCATATGCTTCATTATTGAAAAGCTCAATTTAGAAAATTCTTTCTTCTAGTGGTTCTAGTCTGCCTTTTTATCACCTCCACTTTGCGCTATTACTTCAGATTTGCAGATTTGAACATTGCCAACCTTGTACATTTTCAGGGAACCAAGCATATGTAGCCCAGAGAAAACAGGACAAGTGTGTGCATGTGTGAGTGTGTGTGTGTGTGTTTTCTGGATGAATTGGTGAAAAACAAATTTTTATCATAACTAATTCAGTAGCAGAGCATAATAAATTGCTCAGTATAAGGAAACCCTATCTATTAGTTTAGCAATTAAAAAATGTGTGGGCTTGCCCAAAAAAGTGGTAAGCTCAAATATTCTAAGAGAGAGCAGTGATTATTCACTGGGAGGTCTATGGGATGGGGTTTTTATTGGATAAAAGGTTAGAACAAAAGGCCTCTAAAGTCCCCTCTAAATTTCTTGAATCCTATAATAAACTTAACATTCCCCATGACTTTCTATTCCATATTTGGTTTCTTCAAATGTTCTTCATGTTCTATACTGTCGGTGCAACTCGACCAAAATAATAACACCTGCTCAGTCTATTTTGCATTGAATTGAGGGACCCCGGGGGGCCAACACCCAAGCCGTCCACACAGACAGGACAAGGGTATAGCCTCTCCCAACAATCTTCACAGGCTTTTATTGAAATCTCAGGCATGAGAAAACATAGTACTGTGGCAAGCTTCAAAGAGATAGTCAAGGGTAAAAAACAAGCTTTTCTTTAACTGCATGATTTAACTCTTAACACATTCTGTTTGCTGCACTTCTGTCTTGTCTTCTTCTTACCACTACTAAATATGACTGAGGCTGAGACAGTACGCTCTGCTGTGTCTAGTGAGTACTGTTTCCAGGGCTCATGGTCACTGGTGAATCTTGGCTTTGGTCCAAATTACTCTGTCCCTAGTGCCTAGCACTTTCAACACTATGCTCTCTCCTACACTACAGCTTCTGGGTCTTTTTAGTATTCTAGTTGACCTGCTGTGAAAATAGGTTGATATAACAGAGATCTGTAACATTTTATATTCAAAATCAAATTGGTAATCAGTAAACATGATGTTGTAATGGGGTCATGAAGAAATGACCTCCATATTGCTTGTAAAAACCCATAAGAAATGGATGGCTGAGGTTTGTCTTATAGGGGTACAGGTGAATCTTTCTAAGAGTAGAATGTGAACGTTTTAAAGCAATAACTGAGAAAATTACATGAAGGCTGTGTTGACCAGTTTGATGGAAGTATTTCAGAATGCATGTGAAAACCCCACACTGTACCCCAGAAGTGCATTAATGTACATAGTTA
>CAUYTI010140414.1:0-11820 GCA_963575145.1 Galago senegalensis | reverse complement strand
CAAGCGAGTCTCCTGCCTCAGCCTCCCAAGTAGCTAGGACTACAGGCGCCCGCCACAACGCCTGGCCATTTTTTGGTTGCAGCCATCATTGTTGTTTGGCGGGCCGGGCTGCGGATTCGAACCTGCCACCTTAGGTGTATGTGGCTGGTGCCTTAGCCACTTGAACCACAGGCGCCGAGCCACATGTGGGATTTTCATAAGACCTAGCCACATCCCCATAGCTGTGGTCAATGAACTCCACTCCCTAAAAAAAAAAAAAACTGTGCTCCATAATTTAGGAAACGGTGGTGCATCTCAATTTTGTACATACCAATTGTGGTGGGCTGTGTTCTTGGAATATAGGATTTTCTTTCTGAGAGAGCTTGCCAGGATTTGTATTCTGGGGTGTTTTTTTTTTTTTGGTAGACAGAGTCTCAAGCTGTTACCTTGAATAGAGTGCTGTGGCATCACAGCTCACAGCAACCTCAAACTCTTGGGTTTAAGTGATTCTCTTACCTTAGCCTCCCAAGTAGCTGGGATTACAGGTGCCTGCCACAATGCGCGACTATTTTTTTTTGCAGTTGTCATTGTTGTTTAGCTGGTCTGGGCCAGATTTGAACCTGCCAGCCTCAGTGTATGTTGCTGGTGCCCTACCCACTGAGCTACAGGTACCACCAGGTTCTATGTTCTTAATTCTAGTTTAGGAAGGGAGTGGTGGTGAAGGGGTATGGAGCAGAATGGGTCTCATAGATGACCCACAGAGGCAGCATTATGATCTAAGAAAAGAGTCTTTGATTCAGACAGACCTGGGTTTAACCCTTTATTTCTTTTTGTTTTTTGAGACAAGGTCTTGGTTTGTTCCCTAGTCTAGAATGCAGTGACATGATCATGACTCACTGTAACCTCAAACACCTGGGCTCAAATGATACTCCTGATTCAGCCTCCCAAGTAGCTGGGAATACAGGTGCACACCACCACACCCAGGTAATTTTTCTTTTTTTAAGGTGTGATCTTGCTGTGTTGTTCAGGCTTGTTTTGAACTGCTGGGCATGAGCAATCCTCTCACCTTGACTTCCCAAAGAGCTAGGATTCCTGGTGTGAACCACTGTGGCTGGCTTGGGTTTGACTTTGGACCTTGCCATTTGTTAGTTGTTGGACAAGTTGATTAACCTTGCTGAGCATCAGCTACCCATCTGTATATGTATTCACCTATTTCTCATTTATTTTTTATTAATAGCTTTGTCAATAACGTACCTGTCACTTATGCTTGGCACTAAGTGGTGCTCAATAAATACTTATTCCACCCCACCTGTTTACTATATAGAATTGAAAGGCGGAAAGAAGATCCTTCTACTTCCATAGGTAGGAACATTGGCCTCAATTAGAAATTTATGGGATCATCTTCAGGTGCTGATATTGCTTCTCTGAGACACGATCTGTAGACCTCCTCTGAAGTGCCTCATCAGGGGAGATTTTGATACCTGTTTTATCCAAGGCATGAAAGAGGGGATTTTAAAGAGAGGGATATAACTGCTTCTGTCTCAGACCCCTGTAGCCTTGCCTTTCCCATTTTCCTTTGAGTGGGTCTCGTGGGGGCACCACCTACCTTGGGGCTCACTCATTTCTTGCAGGGGCTGCTTGGTTGTTTGGTTCAGTGTCTGTAATGAGTTTTTGTATTTCTATCTGTTTGGGCTTTTGCTGTGGACTTTTATTTTGGAAGCTGCAGCACTCAGACAAGGTGGTATCTTTTTAGACTACTTTTGGCTGTTGGCCAGTTTATCACTATGGCTACCACAGCCTGAAGAATGGCAG
Source organism: Galago senegalensis (assembly GCA_963575145.1). Lineage (NCBI taxonomy): Eukaryota > Metazoa > Chordata > Mammalia > Primates > Galagidae > Galago > Galago senegalensis. The sequence goes on along the minus strand of CAUYTI010140414.1, from coordinate 10,029 downwards.
GACATAGAAAGTAACTTCTGGAAGAAATTTGGGAAAGAGCAATGTTGTGGGGGAATGGTTTGGCTGAAGGTCACATAGAACAGTTTCTCTAAGTAGAACTATTTAATTTGGATATAGCTTCATTTCCCTTCACTCTGAAATTTTGTTCTTTCAGTTAACAAATATATATAGAACATCTGTTACATTCAGACACTGTGTTAGGCCCTGAGATGTAGCCATGACCAAGTCGGATATGGTTCCTGCTTAGAGAGTGTAAATGAACACAGATGTTTATCAAATTATAATCAGACACATAAATGTAAAATTACAATTGTAATATGTATATTAAAAGGAAGGAATATATACCATGAGAACATTGGACTGGGACAAAAGAAACATTGTCCTGGGATTAAGAGGGTATCAGAGAAGACTTCTGTGAGGAAGTAATGTTTGAGTTAAACTGTGAAGAGCAAACAAGTATTTGCTACAGAAAGCAACCTGAGGTTGAAGAGCAGTTTGGGCTGAAGGTCTAGTTTTTGCAAAGGTTCCGGAGGTGGGAGGGCTGGAGAGTTCTATGAAGAACTGAAAGTATGAGTGGGGCATAGAGAATGAGAGGAGATGGGTTATAAAATGAGGTTAGAGAGATTGGTGAGGGCAGGCCTGGTCAGCCATGGTAATAAATTTTGTATTTACATGGAGAGCAGGGAAAGCCTTTGGAGGGTTATTGGTGGTTGTGGTGGGAAAGATCGGATATGCGGTATAAACAGATGCTCTCTTGGACATTCGATGAATTTTGATTTGGGGGGGGTGAGAATATAAAAGAGAAAAAGAACATTACTGTAATAGGTTGCTTCTTTTTCCTTCAGCCAGTTATGTTAATCTTGAGACTAACCCCCTGAAGTGTTGCCTTGTTCTTTCTGATTCATGTCCTATCTCAGTGCCAATAGTCAGTGTGGTGTTGGGGCACCTGGCCACTCAGCAGACATGGTGGCCTAGGGTACCTTGGCATCTTTCCATCTGCCTAGAAAAAGGCTTTGAGATTTCAGGCCTGTCACTGGATAACAGCTGATAGCTACAGAGCCCTTTGTAACCTGCTGTGTCACCATCCCTCTCTTGGCTGTCACTACTGGGTGGAGGCTACCCCTTTCACCTTGGATCACTTAAGCCACTGATGCTGGCAACTCTCAGAACATGACATGCCAGGTTAGCAAAGCCAGTACCTGTGGTTTGTGTAACATTTGGTTCTGGTTGATGTAGGTGTGCACATATTCTCTCTTGGCAGCAGCCTATATCTGGAGGGCCTGAAATGGGCTGGTTCTGTAGCCAGGAAGACTGAGGTCCAGGAGAGACCTTGATATAAAGAAAACTGTATCACATGCTGCCATCCATGATGGGTGGTTACAGACCCTAGACCAGAGCCATTCTTCAATGGTAGTGTGGCCTCCCCACTGCTTCTTTCACTTACTAAGGTAATGCCACACAGTGGATAGGAGAATAGCCTTTGAACTTGGGCCAGTTTTAGTTAGAATCTCAGCACCACATACAAGCTGTGCGACCTTGGACAAATTACTTCACTTTCCTGAGCCATACTTCCCTCACCTCTAAATGGGGAATAATGATAGTGTCGTGGTATGCTAAGGATCCTTGAAGGTGATTCAGGTGAGGGCTCAAAAGAGGAGAGCTGTAGAGAAAACCTCAGGTTTATTATAGATTACCTAAATGGTCTTGATCAGAATATTGATAAAAATATGGATAGTAAAGGCCATTCTGATGAAGTCTTAGGTAGAAATGAGGGACATTTCTTGGAAACCATGGGAAAGGCAGATAAAGGAAAGGCCATTTTATTGGAAAGTGGCACAGAACTTGGTTGAATTGTATTTGTATCCTAGTGCTTTGTGGGAGATAGAACTTTTTTTTGTTGTTGTTGTGAGGTAGAGTCTTACTTTGTCACCCTGGGTAGAGTGCGGTGGTGTCATAGCTCACAGCAACCTCAAACTCATGGGCTCGAGATCCTCTGGGCGGCGCCTGTGGTCAAAGGAGTAAGGTGCTGGCCCCATGTGCTGAAGGTGGCAGGTTCAAACCCAGCCCTGGCCAAAAATAAATAAATAAAATTTAAAAAAATTAAAAAAAAAGAAAAAGGAGATCCTCTTGCTTCAGTCTCCCAAGTAGCTGGGACTATAGGCACCTGCCACAACAAACAGCCAGCTATTTTTTTAGAGATGAGGTCTTGTTCTTGCTCAGGCTGGTCTGGAACTCCTGAGCTCAAGCGAACCACCCTCCTTGGCTTCCCAGAGTGCTAGAATTACATGTGTAAACCACTGTGCCCAGCCTGAGGTAGAACCTTTGAGTGATGAAATAGGATATTTTTTTGGAATAAATATCTAAGCAACGTGTTGGGGATGCAGCATGACTTCTCTTGGATACTTATAGTAAAATGCAAGAAGAGAGACAGGAATTAAAGGTGAAATTTATAATCAAAAAGAAAGCAGAACTTAAAGATATGGAAAAGTCAACCTATGTTGTAAAGAATGGGAATATTAGGCTGACACAGTGGCTCACACCCATAAACCCAGCACTTTGGGAGGCCAAGGGAGGAGGATCACTTGAGCCCAGGAGTTCAAGACTAGCTGGAGCAACATAGCAAGAGCCTGTCTCTACAACAATTTAAAAAAATTTTTTTTAAACCTAAGAAAAATGGAAAAAGTATGTTCAGGAGAGATCACCAAGGATGTGGCCAAGCAAATGTTTAATAATGAGATTAATATGGATAGAAGCAAGCTAGATACTATTCATCAAGACAATGGCAGAATGACCCCAAATGCATTTTGGAGATCTGTGGGGGCTGCCCTGCTCATTGTAAGCCCAGAATGCCTGGGCCTTGGAGACAGTACAATTTTAAGGCTCTGCTTCTCATCTAGTGTTTCTTGGCTACCCTACCTGTGTCTTGAATGGGCCCAGATGCAGCTGGGCAGATGATTTAGAAGGGTCTAGGGAATAAACCATGGTAGTGTCTTTGTTTTTTTGGAGACAGAGTCTCATTCAGTCACCCTGGAGTTGAGTGCCATGGTGTCATAGCTCACAGCAACCTTAAACTCTTAGGCTCAAGTGATTCTTTTGCCTCAGCCTTCCTGAGGCAAAAAATGCTTGGGTATTTTTTAGAGACAGGGGTTTCCTCTTGCTCAGGCTGGTCTTGAACTCCTACCTCGGTCTCCCAGAGTGCTGGAATTACAGGCATGAGCCAACGTGCCTGGCCCCTAGTGTCTTCGCAGTGCCATCTTCAGGGATACACAGAGTGTATGAATTATGCAGGCATGGTTACCTTTGCCTAGATTTCAAGGGAGAGCCTCAGAGCCCAGGCAGAAAATGACTACATGGGCAGGGCTCTCAGAAAGCCCCAACTAGTTCATTGCCCAGTGGAGCCATGGAGTCAGTTCATTGCCCAGAGAATCCCGACTAGGACAATTCCAGTGGCACCTTGGGGGTAGAGCCTCCCCCTGCACATCAGAATGATAGAGCTACCAATATTGCAACTCTGTCTAGTAGACTGACTTACACCTGAGAGAGCTGACTATAGGATTCATCCAGTAAAGGCATGGGGGCAAGGTCTTGCAGAGCCTTGGGTATCCAATGTGTCTAGAAGGCAGGACATGGAATCAGAGATTATTCTCAGGCCTTAGGGTTTAACATTGTTTGCTCTGTTGGATCTTGAATTTACTATGTGATTATTTCCAGGCTCTCTCTCTCTTTTTTTTTTTTATAGAGGCAGAGTCTCACTTTGTTGCCCTTGGTAGAGTGCTGTGGCATCACACAGCTCACAGCAACCTCCAACTCCTAGACTTAAGCTATTCTCTTGCCTCAGCCTCCCGAGTAGCTGGGATTACAGGCACCTGCCACAGGGCCTGGCTATTTTTTGGTTGCAGTTCAGCCAGGGTTGGGTTTGAACCCGTCACCCTTGGTATATGGGCCAGTGCCCTACTCACTGAGCCACAGGTGCTGCCCCTGGGCTCTCAGTTTAATTCTGTTCTATATATCTGTTTGCTAGTACCAAACTTTTGATTACTATAGCTTTGTAGTAAGCTTTGAAATTAGGAAGCATGAGTCTTCTAGCTCTCTTCTTCTTTTTCAAGATTTGTTTTGATTATTGTGAGTCTCTTGAAATTCTATATGTTTTTTAGGATAGGATTTTCTATTTCTATTTTCTATTAACATTTTTTTCCCCAGTGTCATTGAGATTTTGATAGACATTGTGTAGAATGTGTAGATTGCTTTGGGTAGTATTGACACTTAGTATTAAATTTTCCAATCCACAAACATGGGATGTGTTTCCATTTTCTTATGTCTTTTATTTTTATTTTTTATTTTGAGATACATGGGCATTGTGACGGTTGCCTATAGTCCTAGCTACTTGGGGGGCCAACTCATGAGAATTACTTATGCCTAAGAGTCTGAGGTTGCTGTGAGCTATGATGCCACGGCACTCTACCAAGGGCAACAAAGTGAGACTGTCTCAAAAAAAGGTAATCAATTCAGCAAATTAATAGGACACAAAGTTAACACACAAATACACCTATCCATTGCATTTCTATACCCTAGCAATAAAAAGTCCAAAAGGTAATTAAGAAAACAATTTCACTGGCCAGAGCGGTGGCTCTTGCCTGTAACCCTAGCACTTTGGGAGGCTGAGTTAGGTGGACTCCTTGAGCTCACGAATTCCAGACCAGCCTGAGCAAAAGCAAGACCCCATCTCTACTAAAAATAGAAAAACTGAGACAAGAGGATTGCTTGAGCTGAGTTGGAGGTTGCTGTCAGCTATGATGCCACAACACTCTACCCAGTGTGACAGCTTGAGACACTGTCTCACAAAAAAGAAAACAATTTTATTTACCATAGCATCAAAAAGAAAAAAGTACTTAGGAATTAACCAAGGAGGTAAAAGACTTATACAGGGAAAACTACAAACTCTTGCTGAAAGAAATTAAAGACCTGAGAAAATGGCTGGGCATGGTGGCTCACACCTGTAATCCTAGCACTTGGGAGGCTGAGGCGGGTGGATCACTTGACCTCACAGGTTCGAGACCAGCCTGAGCAAGACTGAGACCCCTGTCTCTAAAACTAGCTGGGTGCTGTGGCAGGCTCCTGTAGTCCCAGCTTCTCAGAGGCTGAGGCAATAAAATCATTTGAGCCCAAGAATTTAAGGTTGCTGTGAGTTATGATGCCATAGTACTCTAACCAAGAGTGACAAAGTGAGACTGTCAGAGAGAGAGAGAAAGAATGGAGCTATTACTACCAATTCTACAGAAATACAGAGGATTATAAGAGAGCACTATGACCAAACATGCATCAACAAATTGGATAACCTAGGTGATATACACAGATTCACAGATACACAAAACCTACCAAGAATGAATCACAAAGAAATAAAAAATCTGAACTGACAATCCTGTAACTAGAAGGGAGATTGAATCAGTAATCAAAAATCTCCCAACAAAGAAAACCACTAGACCTGATGCCTTCAGTGAATTGGGATCACTTGTTCTTTTCTTGCTAATACGTTTTAGTTTTCTGTGGATTCTTGTTATTAAACCTTTGTCGGAGACATAACCTGCAAATATCTTCTCCCATTCTGAGGGCTGTCTGCTTACTTTACTTACTGTGTTCTTGGCTGTGCAGAAGCTTTTTAGTTTGATCAGGTCCCAGTAGTGTATTTTTGATGCTGCTTCAATTGCCTGAGGGGTTCTTGTCATAAAATATTCGCCCAGGCCAATTTCTTCAGGAGTTTTCCCTGCACTTTCTTCTAGTATTTTAATAGTTTCCTGTTTTAGGTTTAAATCTTGAATCCAGTGAGAGTCTATCTTAGTTAATGGTGAAAAGTGTGGGTCCAGTTTCAGTCTTTACAGGTTGCCAGCCAGTTAACCCAGCAGCATTAGTTAAATAGGGAATCTTTTCCCCACTGAATGTATTTAGTTGGTTTGTCAAAGATCAAATAACGGTAAGTAGCTGGGTTCATCTCTTGATTCTCTATTCTGTTCCATACATCTACCTCTCTGTTTTTGTGCCAGTACCATGCTGTGTTGATCACTATCAACTTATAGTATAGTCTGAGGTTAGGGAGCATAATTCCTCCTGCTTTGTTTTTATTTCTGAGTAGTGTCTTGGCTATTTGAGATTTTTTCTGATTCCATATAAAACGAACTATTATTTTTTTCCAGATCTTCTTTTTTTTTTTTTTTTGAGACAGAGCCTCAAGCTGTCCCCCTGGATAGAGTGCCATGGCTTCACTGCTCACAGCAACCTCCAACTCCTGGGCTCAAGCGAGTCTCCTGTCTCAGCCTCCCAAGTAGCTGGGACCACAGGCGCCCGCCACAACACCTGGCTATTTTTTTTTTTTTTTGTTGCAGCCATCATTGTTGTTTGGTGGGCCCGGGCTGAATTTGAACCTGCCACCTTAGGTGTATGTGGCTGGCGCCTTAGCCACTTGAGCCACAAGCGCCGAGCCCCAGATCTTTAAAGTATGACAGTGGAGCTTTAATAGGGATTGCATTAAATTGTATATTGCTTTGGGTAATATGGACATTTTAACAATGTTGATTCTTCCCAGCCATGAGCATGGTATGTTTTTTCCATTTGTTAACATCTTCAGCTATTTCTTTTCTTAGAGTTTCATAGTTCTCTTTATAGAGATCTTTCATGTCCTTTGTTAGGTAAACTCTCAAATATTTCATCTTCTTTGGCACTACTGTGAATGGAATAGAGTCCTTGACTGTTTTTTCAGCTTGACTATTGTTGGTATATATAAAAGCTACTGATTTATGAGTGTTGATTTTGTAACCTGAGATGCTGCTGTATTCCTTGATCACTTCTAAGAGTTTTATAGTAGAATCCCTGGTGTTTTCCAGATATACAATCATATCATCTGTGAAGAGTGAAAGTTTGATCTCTTCTGACCCTATATGGATACCCTTCTGACCCTATATGGATACCCCTTTGATCTCTTCTGACCCTATATGGATCGCCTTTTCTTGCCTAATTGTGATGGCTATGACTTTCATTACAATGTTAAAAAGCAGTGGAGACAATGGGCAACCTTGCTTGGTTCCTGATCTGAGTGGAAATGATTTCAATTTAACTTCATTCAATATGATAATTGGCTGTGGGTTTGCTGTAGATGGCTTCTATGAGTTTAAGAAATGTCCCTTCTATACCAATTTTCTTAAGTGTTCTGATCATGAAAGGATGCTGGATATTATCAAAAGCTTTTTCTGCATCAATTGAGAGAATCATATGGTCTTTGTTTTTTAATTTGCTTATGTGATGAATTATATTTATAGATTTACGTATATTGAACCAGCCTTGAGACCCTGGGATAAAACCCACTTGGTCATGGTGTATAATTTGTTTGGTGTGTTGCTGGATTCTGTTTGTTAGGGTCTTGTAGAATATTTTTGCATCAATATTCATTAGTGATAATGGTCTATAATTTTTTTGTTGAGTCTTTTCCTGGTTTGGGAATCAAGGTGATGTTTGCCTCATAGAATTGTGTTGGGTAGTATTCCTTCTTTTTCTATATTTTGGAAAAGGTTGAGTAATATAGGTAAGTAGTTCCTCTTTAAAGGTTTGGTAGAATTCTGATGTGAAGCCATCTGGTCCTGGGATTTTCTTTTTAAGGAGATTTTTGTATAGTTGATGCTGTTTCAGAACTTGATATAGGCCTGTTTAACATTTCCACTTGATTTTGGCTACATCTTGGAAGGTGGCGTGCTTCCAAGTATTGGTCAATTTCCTTCAGATTATCATATTTCTGAGAATAAAGATTCTTGTAATATTCATTAAGAATTTTTTGAATTTCTGAGGGGTCTGTTGTTATTTCATCTTTACCATTTCTGATTGATGAAATTAGAGATTTTGCTCTTTTTTTCCTGGTTAGGTTAGCCAAAGGTTTATCTGTTTTATCAACCTTTTCAAAAAACCAACTTTTTGATTTATTGATCTGTTATATACTCCTTTTGTTTTCAATTTCATTTAATTCTGCTCTAATTTTGGTTATTTCTTTTCTTCTGCTGGGTTTGGAATTGGAATGTTCTTCCTTTTCGATTTGCTTGAGATGTCCCATTAAGTTGTTAACTTCTTCTCTTTCTGTTCTCTTGAGGAAGGCTTGCAGTACTATTTCCCTCTTAGGACTGCCTTTGCGGTATCCCAGAGGTTCTGATAATTCGTGTCTTTATTATTATTTTGTTCCAAAAATTTGGTAATTTCCTTCTTAACTCATCTATGACCCAGCTATCATTCAGCATAAGGTTATTCAGCTTCTGTGTTTTTGCATGAGTATGCAGATTACTGTTGTAACTGAGTTCAACTTTTATTCCATGTTAGTCTGAGAAGATGCAAGGAATAATTTCTATTCTTTTAAATTTGCTGAGGTTAGACTTGTGACCTAAGATGTGATCAATTTTGGAGTATGTTCCATGGGCTGATGAGAAGAATGTGTGTTCAGTTTTATTAGGATGAAATGTTCTGTAGATGTCTGTTAAATCCAAATGTTGAATGGTTAAGTCTAAAATTTCTTTGTTTAGTGTCTGATTGGAGGATCTATCCAACACTGCCAAAGGGGTGTTCAAGTCTATGACTATTATGGAGCTGGAGGAAATCAAGTTGCTCATGTCTGTTAGAGTCTCTCTTATAAATTGAGGCACATTCTGGTTGGCTGCATAAATGTTAGTAATTGAAATCTCATCATGTTGAGTGTTACCCTTAACAAATATCAAGTGACCATCCTTATCTTTCCTTACGTTTGTTGGTTTAAAGCCTATTGTATCTGTGAATAAAATTGCAACACCTGCTTTTTTCTGATTTCCGTTTGCCCAAAATATAGATGACCATCCCTTCATCCTGAGTCTCTATTTATCTTTTAAGGTAAGATGAGATTCTTGTATGCAGCAGATATCTGGCCTGGGTTTTTGTATCCATTCAGCCAACCTGTGATTCTAAAGAGGACAATTTAAGCCATTCACATTGAGAATATTGATAAACCTGGTAGAATTTTGGATATCGAGTTTTTTGAAAGTCCAGTGGATATTTTTAATCCTTTTGCCACTGTGGAAGTTGGAATTTGATCAAAAGTTTCTGAGTTTACTTTTGTGGTGGAGGATTGTGCTGGTCATTATGGAGGATAGGTCTGAGAATATCCTGGAGAGCTGGTTTAGTTATGGCAAATTTCTTAATATGTGAATGTCATTAAAGTATTTAATTTCTCCATCATAAATGAAACTCAGTTTAGCTGGATACAGGATCCTGGATTGAAAGTTATTTTGTTTAGGAGATAAAAAGTCGAGGACCACCCTCTTCTAGCTTGAAAGATTTTGGCAGAGTGATCTGCAGTCATTCTAATATTCTTCCCCTTTGTAGGTTATGGTTTTCTTACGTCTGGCTGCTTTCAGAATTTTCTCCTTCATATTAACTTTAGTGAAATTAATTATGATATGCCTGGGGGATGTCTTATTCAGGTTGAGTCATGTTGGGGTTCTGAAACTCTCAGCTATCTGAATTTCACTATCTTTTGGCATGTCTGGAAAGTTGTCCTTCATAATCTGCTGAAGAAGAGTCTCTGTGCCTTGCAAAGCAAGTTTGTCACCTTCAGGGATTCCTATAAGGCTAATATTAGTTTTCTTTGAATTATCCCAGAGCTCTCTGAGAGAATGATCTGTTTTGCTTTCCACTTCTTTTCCTCTCTGAGAGTTTGGGAACATTCAAAAGCTTATTCTTTAGTGTCAGAAATCCTTTCTTCTGCTTGTTCCATTCTGTTACAGAGGGATTCTACTGTATTTCTCAGATCTTTGAGGGCTGCAAATTCTTGTCTTTTTTTTTTTTTTTTGAGACAAAGCCTCAAGCTGTCCCCCTGGGTAGAGTGCCATGGCGTTACAGCTCACAGCAACCTCCAACTCCTGGGCTCAAGCGAGTCTCTTGCCTCTGCCTCCCAAGTAGCTGGGACCACAGGCGCCCGCCACAACGCCTGGGTATTTTTTGGTTGCAGCCGTCATTGTTGTTTGGCGGGTC
>CAUYTI010140413.1:0-37012 GCA_963575145.1 Galago senegalensis | reverse complement strand
AGCTATCCCCCTGGGTAGAGTGCCGTGGCATCACAGCTCACAGCAACCTCCAACTCCTGGGCTCAAGCGAGTCTCCTGCCTCAGCCTCCCAAGTAGCTGGGACCACAGGCGCCCGCCACAACGCCCAGCCATTTTTTGGTTGCAGCCATTATTGCTGTTTGGCGGGCCCAGGCTGGGGATACGAACCCGCCACCTTAGGTGTATGTGGCTGGTGCCTTAGCCGCTTAAGCCATAGGCGCTGAGCCAGTGTGTTTAAATTTTAATTGGTCGCTTCCACAAATATTGTGGCGACTGCCATTGTCTTATATTTTTCTACAGTACTCTTCTTTGGCACCTAGGGGTATATGGGAATGTTTACATGGGATAGACAAATAGAAATGACTTACTAGATAAGGAGGTGTGAAATGTAAACTTTTGATAGATTCAACAACATGTCCTTCAAAATAATTACCTTGATTTACATTCCAATTGATGACATGACAGCCCATCTTTCTACATACGCATATCAATATCACTTTTTAGCAATATGATGGGTGAAAAATTATATTATTGTGTTTTTTGATATTGTTTTAAAATGAACCTGTATGATTGCTACTGAGGTTTGACATCATTTTTATATGTTTGCTTTCCATTTATATTTCTCCTCTGTGAATCATCTGCTCATATTCATGCCCTGATATTTTTTGAATTATTGGCCCTTGTGAATATGGGTGTGTTTCTCATTTTTTTCTATATATTAATACTTTGGTTGGTATACATGTGGCCAAGACTTCCTGCCCGTCTGCCAGTTAGCTTTTAACTTTGTTTATGGATTCTTCGGTCATAAGAATTTTACCTACATGTATTTGATAAAACTTGTCAATTTTTTCTTCCATGTTATCTGGGTTTTGTGAGGGGCGGAGATGAGTGGGTAAGACTTCTGAAATGTTTTCCTATCTCTAGACTTTAAAAATGCTTTTTCTATATTTTATTTTAATACTTTTATGACTAAAGTATTTACCGTATGAATCCATTAAAACTTTTTGATGGTATGAAATTATTTAAAAAAATGATTCCTGAGTCTTTATATCATTTGTTGAAGGGGTTATTTCTTCAGTGATTGAAAATGTCTTCTATTCTGGTTACCCATTGTATGACAGATGAATCCAGACTTAGTGGCATGGAACAGTCATCAATTTATTATGCTGTGGATTCTGCAGATTGGCATTTGGGCAGGATGGGGATGGCTTGGTTTTGGTTCACCATGTCTGGGGCTTTAGCTGGGAAGATGTGAGTCTCTGGGTTGTGTGAAGACTGGGAGGCTGAAATCACCCAGGGTCTTCCCCTCTAATGTGCTTGGGCACCTGGGCTGGGATGACTCAAAAGTTGGCCTCAGCTGGGAACAGCCCCAAGAACACATGCACTTGGCCTCTACATGGCTTGGGCTTCCTCACAGTATGGAGGCCTCAGGGTAGTCTGAGTTTTTCATGGGAAGCCAGGACACCAAGAGTGAGTGTTGCAACAGAACAAGGAGGAAGCTGTGTGGCTTTCTGTGACCCCCCCCTTGGAAGGCACTTGCATCACTTCAATTGGTACATAGTCTTGTGCCCACCTAAATTAAAGGGGAGAGGACATAGACCCCACCACTCGATGGCAGAAGTCTCAAAGAATTTGTGGCCATGTTTTAAAACTGCTTCAACTTCCCTTACCATATATTAAATGTCTATTTACAAAAGATCTGTTTCTAGGCTATATCTGCTGGTCTATTTTTCATCACTGTACCAACATCCCCTGCCATCCTACAGATCTGTCATCTTAGTTATGACAATATTTAAAAAATGTTTAAAATGAAATTTTGGTTATAAAAATCACATTATCTGTAAACAGTTTTTTTGTGTGTCCATTGGGAGTTCATGGAGTTTTTAGGGTGAACATGAAGGATGTCACTTACTGTTGTCTCATAATTACATCTACACTACTTAGAAGAGGATTTCAGAAGCTGTTGCTTTCATTTACCCCACACTCCCCATTTTGTAGGGCAAGACATCCGTGCAAAGACAAAGACATTGAGTGGTTTGGCCATAGTCCCTAGCAAGGCAGAGGCAGGGCTGGCCCTGGCCCTGGCCCCCAGATCTCCTGATCTGGTTGGTGCCCTGCCTGTCATGGTTGGCTGGATTCTTAGCAGGACAGCCTTTGTTTGCTATATTTTGCTCACAAATAACTGTCACTGTGGTGGCTGACAGGGCTTTGGTTATCTGTGTGTGTGATACTGATAGTGAACCACAGAGCAGACATGGCTTTACTAATGAGCTTCTCTGGAACTTCCCACTGCACTCAGGCTCCTTGATCTCATCAGCAGCTCTGTGCAAAGGGAAGAGGGAGGTCTTTGGAATGTGAAGTACGTACATCTGCCATTTGGTGACTTATGACAAAACCCCTTAGTTAATTTATCTGTAAAGGAGGTTAATACTTTTGGCTGTGTCCGTCTGCTCGGACCCCCTTCATGTGAGGTTTGTGCTTTGGCTGTGGGCATTATTACCTGTTTTGCAGGTACCACCCCACACCCCTGCCCCGTGGGAGTCACTTCTGATGACTTCATCACTCTTTGCAAAGGTCTATGGGAGTGGCTAATGTTCAAATGGCCCACACTCGCCCACTGCCTTGCAGCCTGTTTCCAGCCCTGGCCCCTCAGTGTCTCTCCACTGGGGCAGAGTCCCTTACAGACTTTTCCCAAGGAGGCTGGGGTACCACCTGAGCAGTGAGAGTGGCCTGTGTGGCTGTTTCTGTGTGGACCGTGCTGACTGCACTGTGGGCTGTCACATGGCCTTCCCCAATGCAGCCATCAGAGCCAGGCATTATCCCAAGCACTCCTCCTGGCACACTGCCCACAGGGGACAGTAAAGACTGTGGATCATCCAGGGCAGCTACGGGGGAAAAGCCAGCACCAGGCATCCCCAAGCCCCATCTTCTCCAGCCCCATAGGTCTCCCAGATGGAAGGGTGCAGGGATCAGAGCCTACTCTCTGCTCACACTTGTCATTCCTCAGTGAGTGACAGGGAGAGAGAACCAAGAGGAGCCCCCTGGGTGGGAGCCGACCAGCCATGGAGAGAGGCTTCCTGATGGCCACACAAGACCCTGTGGACAGCCCCTGTGCTGTAAGCATTTTGGAAATGGCGAGTCTATGGAGGAATAAGCTCATTGAAGGAGAGCTCCACTGTTAAGAGATGATTTGGTCCCCACAGCAGGAGGTAGGTGCGTGTTGTGTTCTGTTCTGCAGCTGAGGAAAACCAGGCACAGAGCTAGGACCTTGTCCTAGTTACACAGCTGATAGGGAAGAGAGCCGGATTCAAACTCCAGCAACCCGGCCCAGGGGCTTCACTACCTCACTGTCCTGCTACAGCTAAAACAGAAAAGTCACACGTGGATGAAAGAGACATCCTCCTGCCTTTTCAGAATGCCATTAAATGAAGAATTAAGTGGCCAAGCTAGTTTCACCGATTTCTGGTTTCATGAAAGATTGTTTAACATTTCTTCTAAAATCACGATTTGTTGGACACAAAGACAAAAATGTCTGGAGACACAGTAAAAGGTCTGGCTTCTCTTGGCCTGAGTGGAGCTGCCTCGGAGGTATGAATTAAGCTCTTTCATGTGGTCAGACCTCACCAGTCATGGCCAAGGGGCTACGTTTCTGCGTCTTGGCTTTTTTGTTTTTGTGATGGGGGCTGTGGTGTGTTCCGTTTACACCTGAGAGCTGTCCCATGCAGCCATCCCACAGGTCCTGGCCAGTATTCCACACTATAAGTATGCTGACCTCCTCACCCAGGCCTTGCACCAACTGCCAGAGAGTGTGCTGACCACTGTCATAATTTCCATGACAGATGCTGGGGCGGGGGCTTACAGGTCAGCCCTGGAGTGGACTCAGCTTCACGTGGCCCTCCAACACTCTGCTTCAGAAGAGTCGTCCTCCTCCAGGCTCCTGGGAGATATTTGCAGGGTTTCTCTCACTGGAGACTTTTCTGACTTTCACTGACATTTAAGGTTTTTGGAACTTTCGATTTTAGAGGGACTTCCCTAACCTCAACTAGGTTATCCAGACCCAGGTATTAGGCAGACATTTTCTTGAAAATAAACAAAGCAAGCCTGTCACTTAAGGAATTATAACTGACCGTATCTGTTACATAAAATTAAAGTTTTCAGGTAAAAATCAGAAATTTAGAAAACTTGTATGCACCACTGTGAGCTTGATAGCTTCCTAACACCTACAGATTTCCTGATGAGATTAGTGGACATATTAATGTTATGGTCATATGATGAAATATGCCAATATTTGATAGATAGATGTACATAACTTAATGAATGAATATTTGCCAAATGACCAATGCATTTCTTGCAAAATCATGAATGGGTAAAAAATAAAAGATCTATTTAAAGTGCAGGATAGCAACTGGATTTTAATGTATGACCATGTATGAAAAAACTGAATTGACATGGCTGGTTTTAGATTCAACCCTGCAGCTAACCTTTAGGAAACTACCACTTTTGGAATTTTAATATAGTATTAAAGAAGAACGGCCACAATTATCTGAAAAGCCGATTACAAAATTGTGCTCTTTCTTCCAACTGCCTGTTTGAGGCTCAGTTCTTCTCACATACCTCCACTAAAGTCCAGCTGTTTTCTGTTAGATTGGACATTTGGAGCTTTGGACAAGTGTGGGCTGTGGCCATTCTTCTTACTGCTATTTTTGTTTTTGGAAAAATGGAGTTATCTTTCTTAAACTGTGAAATTTATGCGAATGTGTAATGTATTTAGAATTGTTATTTTTGATGCCAGTTGATACATATTTAAAAATTTTCTCAGTTTTAATTTCAAATGCAGTAAATATCAGAAAATACAACCCACGAGGACAAAAGCTCCTTAGGGTGCTTAGTAACTTTTCAGAGTATAAAATGGTCCTCAAACCAAAGGTCTGAGAAGCGGCTTTTCAGAGAAGCCAGCCTTAGTTCAGACAGCTAAGAGATGTCCTAAAAGGCACTGGTCAGTGAGGATGGCTTCAGGTGCAAGGGCACCCACCCCCTCCCCCAACCACACCGCTACCTGTGAGCTTCTGCCTCTTAGGCAAATGACCTAGAGCTCGTGGAGTGTGACTCGGAGACCACTGGGCATGTCTCCTCTTTGGCATGCTATTTAAAAGCAAAATGTAACGTGGGCACCAGTGTTTATTTCTGAACAAAGTGTGAAAAGAGAACAGCGGAATAGAAAGTACAACAGCAGCTGCAGTGAGTAATATGGGTGTCATCTAGCCAGGACTGAGAAACGGGGAGGTTACCAGGAACCCCCGGGGTCCACGCTGATGTCAGGAGGCTCTGTGTGCTGCTGCTGAGCGTCTGGCCGCTGCATGTGCACCTGCTTTTGGTACCTCCCTGTCTCACCTCTGCTGTGAGAAGCGGGGACTGAGCTGCACTTTCCACGGGCGCTTCAGCTGCTTCCTACAAAGCTCTCGTTCTCTGCAGCCTCCCTGCTCGTAATGCTGAGTTTGTGTTCTTAGAGTGTAAGTGGAAGATACTTGTCTTTCTGTGTTCTCAGGAAGTAAGGAGAATGCAACTTCTTTGGAATCATATCGGTAGATAGTTTTTATGTCCTTCATCTCTCCTGACATTATATATGGAAGATGCCAGAAACATGTATACACATTTTCAGAAAGGAAAAAACTGTATTAAAATAGTAATACTCAAGATACACTGAAAGCATGTGTTACCTTCATATTGTAGCTAGTTTCTCTTGTAATTGCAGAAGTTGAACATGACTTGAATATTACAATTTTAATACAGCTTTTTCCTTCCTTAAAGAGTATACGTATTTTTGGCACCCTCTGTGTGCACCCCGTATCTCAATCTCAGCCTCTTGTGGATTCAGATATAAATTGGACACATCTCTGCCATGAAAGTGCCCCAGTCTGGTTGGGAAGTGGATAGAAAGGTCAAAAACTGCCTCTGGGAGTCATGAGGACAGCAAGTGCGGTGGGAGTTTAGAAAGAGTCTGTCCTCCCGACAGTGTGGCCTGGTCTGATGGGACAGGTGAGAATGGTTCTTCGGGGAGTGGAAGATTTGCAGGAGGGAGGAAGCAGGCTCTTTGGGCACGAAGCTGCCCAGAAGCAGGGGTTCAAAGGGAAGGACACAGAGAACCGTTCCCCAGGGGAGCCGGGCCTGGGTGATGGCAGGATGGTGAAGGAGGGTGAAGGATGGGTGATAGCAGGATGCAGGCAGTGGGGTCGTGTGGGGAGTGGGCTGGGCCTCCAGGGGGGGTATGTACTGTGGTGGGGCCTGGGGGCCAGGCCCTGTGGCTTCCGGGAGCGCACTGGGCCGCACGACTGGGCGCTCAGAACCTGCTCTGGTAGTGAAAGCCCGGAACCTGAGGCGTTCCCTCACTATGGGCAGTGGGGGAGGAAGGAGAGACGAAAAATAAACGCGTTAGAGGAGCTGGGGGCTGATTGGAGTCGTATGGCGAGGAGGAGGGAGGGACAGTGCCAAGTTTTCCGCCTGACGCCAGTGAAATACAAATACGCTTGTGTTTCTTTACATAGCGGAGTGTGCAGATGCTCTTGAAGAAGGTACGTCTGATTTGATTTGGCACTTGGTCTCTGGGAGGAACAGGAGGAAGAGTCCTCTCAGGCTGGGAATCAAGTTTGAGCTCCCTGTGAGGCTATTCTTATTGCTGAAGCAAACACATTCAGGGCTCCTGGGGCGGAATTGAATTACAGGCCATGGTGTCTGTGGGCTCATGTCTCCTGCACTGGCCCTGGTGACCATTCTGCCATCTATACCCCCTGAAGTGCCCTCCCTGTGAGTGGGGGTAGGACCCAGAGATTCACTTTCACGCACAGACCACAGGCTGTGGAAAGAGTGACGAGGGCCCCTTCTGTGACCAGGCTGCACACTGAGGCAGCTCTGTCTCACTGACGTGCCGTGCCCACTTGCTCCTCAGAAGGAAGCTTGCTGCCACAGCATCATGGGCTGCCCTGGACAGGCCCACACCTAAGGAACTGCGGTCTCTGGCCAATGGCTACGAGAGTGAGCTCAGAACCAAATCCTCCCCCATCAGTCTGAGAGGACTACAGGCTGTCACCTGGATAGCAGTGGGAAGAACCTAGAGCCAGAGGGACCAACTTGCCACTCAGGTCTCTGCCTCGTACACATGTGTTGTGTTAGGCTGCTGAATTGGGGACATTTCTTATACAACTATAGATAGCACACCCAAACTCTCTTGGTAGTGTCCAAGAGTGTCAGCCCCGAGCCAGACTGCCTGGGTTCAAAATCCCAACTCTGCCACTTTCCATCTGTGCAACCTTAAGCAGATTAGTTAATTCTGTGTGCCTCAATCCCTTCATCTGTAAAATAGGAATGAGGACAATGCCCATGACGTGGAGTAATTGTGAAGATTAAATGAGATGGTGCCTATACATTGCTTAGAAAAGTGTTAGCATCAGTACGTCTGAGCTTCACAATCTTTATCATTATTACTGTCTATCTTTAAGGCCGGCCCAGCCCCGACCAACCTGCGGTTCCTCTCTGCTGCTCTGGCCCATGCTAACCCCTCCGTCTGCACTGTGCAGCTGGTTCTCCATGGAAAGCTCTCTGATTGTTCCCTCAGGGTCTTACATGTATAAACTCTGGTCTTCCCAACTCTGAAGGCTCATGGGAGGGCCCGGCAGAGTGCTTGACACAGAATAGAGAGGTGGGATTAAACAAAGTGGGCAGATGACAGGGTACCCAGCACCTGTGAGCTTGTGTGACCAGGGCCTGGTGTTGTCCCAGCGCAGAACATGTGCAGAGAGGTAGACTGGATTGAATGAATGCATCCTGGGTACCAGAGAGGCCTCAGATATAGGCCTAGAGCCAGGAAAGGGGGACATGAAGGTCAATTCTAGGCCCCCATGACACAAAGGGAGTGCTTTATAAATGTCTGTCGATGGACTAGAACAAGAAGCTGAATGTTAATTCTGACCGATTTGGTGAAGGTCCCCTGAGTGGTTGGAATTTGGATGATGGAAAAGAAGCTCATCACTATGAAAGGAAGAGAAAAGCTGAGCGCCGGAGGGGAGGGTACTGCAGGGGAAATCCCAGCCTGTGTGTACCCCCACCCACCCACCCCCGCTGCACCTCCCCTCCCACGGCTGTGCTTGTGTCCTACCTGTGGCACCTGGCTCACACGTCCCAGTTTGTTTTTTCTCGGGCAGCTTACTGGGCAGGGCCCTGTAGGAGGGTGGCAGCAGGCAGAGAGAAAGCTGAGAGCTGAGCACCAGAGAAAGCAAGCAGAAACACCTGCTCCCTGCCACGTGGTCAAGGGAGGCCCCACTCCACCACCTGTGCCCTGCACTGCTGGAGGAGGTGAGATGAAGCAGGAGATGGTTGCCTGATTGAGCTTTGGGCAGGTACCATGAGGTACCCCCTTCTCCAGGGTGCCCAAGATCCCTGTCTAGAGGCACGATGGCTTCTTGGACCCCAGATGTAAACTCCTTGTAGCATCCACTATGGCAGTCAGAGCAGCTTGTTTAAAAGTCTGCAGGCAGGAGCTGCCCATTCATTCATTCATTCAATGTGCATTTCCTGAATGTCACTGTGTGCTGGGAGCCTGCCAGGCACTGGGGGTTGAAGGAGCCTAGACAGAGCTCCTGTCCCTGTGGCACTTAGGTCTCCGCTGAGGTGGTCCAGCTTCCCAGGGAATGGAGGAGGGCACCTGATGCTTGTCACCATGTCTGGGAGTGCCACTGGGGTTTAGCAGGTGGGAGTGGGGATAGTACCACACAGTAAAGAACTACCGTGTCTGAAATGCTAGTCAGCTGCACCTTTGGCCATCACTAGTCTGGAGGGAGAGCTAAATGTTAATTAACACACAAATAAGTGCACAGTTACCAACCATATTACCTGCTGGGAAGAGAGGGCTCAAGGACCTTGGGGTAAGGGGCCAGATAACACAGCACTTGTCTTAGGGCAGGGCATAGGGGAAGAAGGGACCTCCCTAGGAACAGGGCCTGCTGGACTTAGGACCAAAGGGTTGAAGGGCTGGGGGCACAGGTGAGATGAAGATTGTTCCAGACAGAACCAGCCACGTCCCCCAGCCCTGGGAGGGAGGACACGGCATGTGTGAGGATGGAGGAAAGGCAGCGGGGTGCACGGGGATCCAGACTGGTCAGCTGAGGCCAGTCTCGCTGGCCCTGAGAAGCCCTGTGGGGACCCTGGTCTGTACCTAGTAGTTTCTGGCAGGAAAGTGACCTGACCACATCTGACTTTTGGGAGGTTCACCCTGGAGGGATGTGGAAGGCAGAAGAGGGAGTGTGGGTGGAGGTGCGTGAGGATGAAGAGAGACCCAGAAGGGGCCTGTGGGCTGGGAGGGGTGGGTCAGCCCCGGGCAGGTTGAAGCAGGGGGACCTCAGGACATGTGCCCTGTCTGTTCTGAAGCTGCAGGGGCAGGGGAGTGGTCTGGGCTGGAGGTAACCGGGAGCCATCACTGTGGGTAGCAGAGGCTGTGAGCTAGCCTGGACAGGGTGTGTAGCAGAGGCGACCTGGCTCCCCTGACGGAGCTCTCTGATGCTAATGTGCAGGTAGAGGACGATGGCCAAGAGATGGAGAGAGAGAAGAGAGGATGGAGAGGAAGAGAAATGAAGCTGTCACGGACACTGGCCAAACACTTGTTTCAAAAGCTGAAGTAGGCGGCAGGGCCTGACGCAGCTGGAACGCTGTGTATGAGGACGCCAGCTGGCAAGAGCCGCCTTGGTGGAGCTGCGGGGCAGAGGCCATTCAGCAGGGTGGGGATGAGTGGGCAAAGGGGAGGAAGTGGGGCCGGCCGGCAACCCTTGAAGAAGCGTATGATGGCAGGGAGGGTGCAGCCGTGGCTGGGGGGGGCTGGGAAAATGTCTGTTTAGTTTTGGGAGGGAGGGGGTCTTAGATCCCCAGATGTGCTGGATGTAGGAGCTCAAGGCCCACCCAGAGGTGCTTTCCCTCAGTTACACCACTTCAAAGTAACAGCTCCTGACGTAGAGCACTGCTGTGACATAATCGCCCATATGGAAAGCTGGGTACTAGGACCATCCTTCCTTTGCTCATGAAGCCCGGTATGCCATAGACTAGTAACCAGAGTTGGGATTTACCTGGTGCAGTTACCCTGAGTCTAACTCAAGAGTCTGGGTCTTAACTCTGGGTCATTGTCTGTTATACGTCTGCCCCCGAGGGGACAGTGAGCCTCTGTGGGAAGGTGATCTAGTTATCACAAACTCACCATCAATGGGCTGGACATGGGAGCTCCAGGCAGCGATGTGCATGTCGCTTCCCAACTTCACATGCAGTGATGGAACTGGCCAAGGTGGGGCTGTTGACACCGCAGAAATTGGCACACACCACACATCAGAGCTATCCTACCCTCTGCAAAGAACCCAACAGTGGACTCAGGAACCCTCACCTCAGAAAAACCTTCCATCTTGGATGGGCAGCCTGAGGTCCCCCGGCTCCCTTGGGTTTCCTCACCTCTGCCCTGTGATTGGGACTCTCCCACCCTCAGAGACCACAGTGATCTGGGCTCCTATTTCTTGGGCTCTGGGTGGGGGGATTCAGGCAGCAGGGGGAGTTGGGGCAGCTGCTGTGGCCTTGGGAAGCCCCAGATGCCTGCCCAGAGCGGTGACCCAGACTCTACCTGCTGTCACCAATTCTGGCTCCTTCCCTGCCGTCCCCTCCTATCCACACTGCAGCGCAGAGGTGCAATACTAGACCTGGATTCTTGGAGCTCTTACTTCTACCTGCCAAAGCATAGCATGGCTTAAATAAGGGGAAAAAGGGATTTCGTTTTTTTCTAAAGTGGAGAAAAGGCCAAGGGCCCTCTCTTGCCCCAGGGAGAGCCTGGCAGAGCTGAGTGCCATTTGCAGAGAGCACTGTATGTTGGGCTCCCAGAGAAGATGGCTGTTCTCAGTCCATTTTACAGATAAGAGACCTAGGAGGAGGAAGTGCCCTGCCCCAGGACACACAGTGGTGAAGGGCAGCTCTGAGATTCCTCCAGGGCAGAGTTGAAAAGACAGACTCCCAGGGTGCCAGGCCTTGGTTCCCCATTCCTGCAGGCCCCTCGGAGGCAAAGCCTTTCTTGTCCTTTATAGCTCACCCTATCTCTGACTCCCAGAACTAAGGAACCTGTTCCCTGGGTGGGGCAGGGGGGAGGAATGTGTCATGTTGTCCCTGTTCCCCAGGGGAGCCTCAGGAAGTCACTTGTCCTGGGCTCACATGCCAGGTAGGGAAGGTCCCATGGTTTCAGGATTGTCATAGGGCCAGCTTGGGGTGGTGTCCGCCACCTGCTAAGCAGCCAGTGAGTGCCAAACCTTCTCTTTTCTGCCTCCCAGGCTCAGTGCCTGGCTGGTGTCTGGGCCCCTCGTCCCAACTGCAGCCTGCAGCGCCCACTCCCACGTGAACGGCTGCCTCGTACATTTCCCCATTCAGCTGATGGTGAGTGCTGTGCTATTTTAAGCGCACATGGAAGTATGTTTTTTTTTTTTTATAAGGACCATCTGCTACCGGCCCCAGCCCAGATGATACAGTTTGAGTCTACCCACAGCATCCTCTCCCGCCTTCAGAGTTCCAGGAACAGGGTGAGTCAGACCCAGCTGAACTCCTATCTTGCTAACCCGAGTGCTGGACCGGGTGCCAGCAGAGGGGGACCGTGCACGCCCCATGGGCAGGTGCAGAGACGGGAAGGAGACCCTCACCCCCCGCCCAGCTGTGCCTAGCTGTCTCTGAGGGAATGCCACCCGGTCACAAGTTCAAGTACAGATGCTGCAGCTTCTTGTCAGGGCAGCTTGTCACAAAACGTGTCACAGAGAAGCCAGTGGCTGGCAGGCATTGGTCACCACACTGCTTTGGCTGCTTTGATAGCACCATGGGTCTGCTCAGGAATGCAAAGAGGGTGTGTCCCCCTTACTGGACTGCTTGGTGTGGTGTCCCAAGCAGGAGTCCATCTCCGACTACTATGAAGTTGTTATGTACCACTGACTCCCCTGTGTTCCTCTGGGTGAGGGCCCAGGGCCTAAGAACCCTCAACTTGCTTACCTCCTTTCCCGTCCCCTTCCTTCCACTTCCCTTGTCACAGCCTGGCCTCCAATGGCTCACTGTGAGCAGAGGTGGACAGGGCAAACCCTGTCATCGGCTTTGTGACCCAGGGGAGGTGTACTCTATCCTGAGCCTCTGTCTGCTCATCTGTAAGATGGGGACAGTCTGACCCACCTCTTGTGGTATCTCTGACATTAATGGGACAATGTGTGACAGGATCTGGCACACGGCCTGGCTATTATTTTCTTTGTTATTAGGAACTTTGAGGTGTCTGTCCTCCGGGCTGGCTGGAGGGCTTGGGAGTGTGAGGGTGCTGGTCTGTGGCTCTGCAAAGTGGCGCATCCTTCAGCATCACCAGCTCTCCTCAGCCTTGGTACCCCCTCCACCCGAGAGCAGGCTCTGCGGACCTAGTCAGGAAATGCACCAGCCACAGTTAATTTTGTCCTGACATCAGCCCAGCCTGCTGTGTTTACATCACCACTGGGTTACTATAATCCTTACCTTCACTGGGACCCCAAAGGCCAGTACTTCTCGGGTGCTTCTTCCCCATTTTTGGCCACTTATTTCCCTCAAGGGGCTGTGGCCTGGGCTGAGCGGGGCTGGTGTGTTCCACAGCACTATCGGGCGCCGGCGTCCATGGACAGCCCACCGTGCCCCAGGAGTGGGCGCGGGCCCTGGCCTCACAGCTCGACTTCCTGTCCCCGAGTCCATCTGCCGCTCCTCTGTAGAGTCCTACAGTTTATCTGTGGTCAGTTTTCTCACCCGTTTCCTGCCAGCTGCTACTGGTTTTTCGGTCTGCTCCGATAGCTATGGTAATTGGGAAAGGACACAGGCTTCTGGGGCCGGTGACTCACCAGCCCTGGCCAGTGGGGACGTGGGGACTCTTACAAGGACCATAGGGTCATTGCCCCCCTGCTTCCCCGCCTGATCCCCAGGGTGAGTGAGACACAGAAAGGACCCGCAGGCGCGTCATTACGAACCGAAAGCTGATGCGTGTGCGTGTGTTACAAGGGAATTTTTTTTGAATGCATTAAAGCCAAAATAAATGGTTCCATGTTTTGAAGAGTCAGAACATAACTCCAAGCTGAGCTTGGCCCCCTCCGCGGGGAGCCCCGTATTCTCTCTGAGGTATAGCTGTGGTGAGTCTTGGTGCTTCAGATTAGAGTATCGCCGTCACATTTTACATTTTATTTCCTGGCATTTGTAAGAATGAAGGGACCCCTCCCCCCATGTAGCAAATGACTTCTCCAAATAGAAAACTTAGAATGTGTCCTTTCTCTTTTATTTTATGCTGAGAGATAGTCTCAGAATTGCCCCAAATGTTGGTGATCATTGAGTCATGTGTGTGTTCTCATCTAGAGAGAGTGTTGCTACCAGTGGGGGGGCTGCTGTCCAGACAGCAGTGCCCCCAGGCTGGGACCAGTGCCAGCAAGAGCAGCGGCACCTGAGGACTTGTGCAGAGGAAAATGGCAGCCCCCACCCCCCACCCCCAACAGCTGGGGCCTCTGGGTGTGGAGTCTGCAGTCAGCCTGCCACCAGCTCCTCAGGTGGCTCTGCCATCCGCTCCAGCACCAGGAGCACCACTCTAGACGTCACTGGGAGAGTGAGATGGTGAGTTGATTTTATTGATAGAAGAGGGTTGTAAAGAGTGAAAATTAAATGTCCCCCTACACATACTTTGGCTCTGTGCTCTACGCACAGCAAGGGACCACCTGTCACCAAAGCCCTGTCCCAGATGACGCATGTAGGGGTGCGGCCTGAGGAGCAGAAGCCCCGATGAGATATGCACCTGGCTGTCAGGAGGCCCAGAGGAGAGCCCAGAAAGCCTTGAAGTGGTGGGGGAGTCCTGAACCATCTCATCGCTGGAGGGATTTAGAGAGGTGAGCTTAGTGAGTCTGTGGCCTAGACTATAAGAAAACCATGGTGTTTGGTGACCATGAGCCTTAGAGGGATGGCCCATACTCCCCACCTGCCATGGGCTCTGGACACTCCAGGTGGAGTGACCTGTGTTCCCGCTCTGCAAAGCAGTTCTGGGCAGAACCAGGATTTGCTCAGTTCACAGATGATAAAGGCTGGCAGAGGGAAGCTATGGTCAGAGAGAGGTGAGCCCTCCAGCACCTGCTGCTGAGGTGTCTGTGTGAGGCCCCCCCCCATTTAACCCGGGGCCAGATATCCTTCTTTATCCCTGAGGAACTGCCACCTCCCGAGCTTACTCAGAGCGCTTTCTCTGTCTGGTGGCAGAGAGGCCTTCCGCCAGTGACAGCACACAGGCCTGGATAAAGATTGACTGGGACAGATACTCCAGAAGTGAGTTCCTTAGAGTTAATAGGACTGGTATGAAGTCCCCAGGCCACCAAGAAGGTTTCTTTCCAGTCTTAGGTTTTGCACGAACTTATCTTACTGAGCAGCTTGCTATGTGCTGGCCTCGGAAGAACGGGGCTGGGGTTTCAGGTGGGGCATCGAGAAGCAACCAATGCCCAAATTTGGAAGTGACACAGGCCACCCAGGTGCACTTGCAGGAAAACGTGTGAAGCTGCTGCCTCCACATCAAAGGTGTGGGATTCAGGGTGATCTGGGTGCTATTCCTGGCACAGGAACCAAAGTGCTGTGACCCGAAGCATCCCTTTATCTCGGTTTCCCAGCTCTCAAATGGGGGCAAGATCTAACTTTTCTGGTTCCACAAAAGCTCCTGGGCAAACCACTTCACTGGCCAGGAGCGTGGTTGCCTGCTGTGCTTGGGATGCCAGACAGGGCCTGAGGTTTCCTGAGAACTCATCAACGACATCTATAAACACCCCTCCATTCTCTTTCTTAAAGGAGACTCTCATATCAGAAGGCCTTTCAGTACCTGTGCTCCTGATTCCATTTGAGGGTCCTGCCCAGCCTCCAGCCCAGCCTCCAGCCCAGCCTCCTGCAAGTCAGATTCTGCCCCTGCCCTGAGCCTTTCCCACCAGAACCTCTGTGGAAAAGGCACCTGGACCCCTTCATCCCTGCCTGCCACTCCCAACCCCCTGAGGGTATGTGGCAGCAGCTTGAGGCTCTTTACAAGCCTCTGCAATTGTCTCTCCTTCTGTTGGGCTCTGAAAACTCCTCTTCATCCTTCAGAACCCAGCTCTGTGATCCCCTCTGGGAAGCCTTGCTCAGCCCTCTTTGTGTTGCTGGGAGCAGATTTTCTCTACCCATAGGTTCCTGTGAGAGATGCAGGGAGCCTCGAGGCCTGTTCCCAGTCACCCCTGTGGCCAGCTGGGGGCTTCCTTCCTTCCCACTCTGCTGCCAGACCTGTTTCCCCTCAGGGAGTCTTGAACCCCTTGGTTCCAGGGGACGGTGATCATAGGGAGGCTGCCGCAGGGCCTGGTGACAGTGGAGACACTGGTTTCAGGCTCACAGCAGATGGGAGCTGGCAGGAAGGATCTCTAGGGAGGGGTTCAGCACATCTGACAGAGTGCAGTCACAAGGGCCCTGCTGAGGGCTCAGTAGCCCAGGGTTGTTCTCAGGGGACCCTGCTCCTGGAAGCTTTAGGGAACGGTACAGAGTGGCTATAAAGAGGGGCCTGAAGACAGGGAGGGGGTCCTGGTAGCTCCTATCTTATTCCTGTCCTATTACTGCTCTAGGCTTTGGCTTGTGACTTTCTGATAGCTCTCTGGGTCTGGTTTTTCCTGTTTCTCTGGATTTGGTCAGAGTGGGACTTAGAGCTCCCCTGCATAATGTCTCAGCTTAAAGAAACAGGAAATTCAGGATTTGTATCAGCACCAATTTGAACTCTGCAGCCAATGCCTTGTTTCCTAGAAAGGAAAGGGTGATACCACAGGAGGCTGGGGTCCCCAGTGAGGTCACCAATGACACAGAGGGAGGCTGGGGTCCCCAGTGAGGTCAGCAATGACACAGAGGGAGGTTGGTTTCCCCAGCAAGGTCAGTGATGACACACAGAGAGGCTGGGGTCCCCAGTGAGGTCAGGGCTTGGGCCTGGAGAGCAAGGGGCTTCTGGGTTCTGTCCCCAGCTTTGGTCCTCAGCACTCTTCTGACTAAGAAAGTAGGAAGACTATTTTCTTCCTTTCCTAGAATGAGGCCACAGACACACGCTTCCAGTCCGGAGGGTTTGTGTGGGGGACT
The DNA here is from genome assembly GCA_963575145.1 of Galago senegalensis. Lineage (NCBI taxonomy): Eukaryota > Metazoa > Chordata > Mammalia > Primates > Galagidae > Galago > Galago senegalensis. The sequence continues at coordinate 20,842 of CAUYTI010140413.1, read as the reverse complement.
GTCCAGTTCTGCTGGGGAAAACTGGAGTCTAGGTCTTGTCCTGTCTGGATGCTGGCCATGTCTCTGTCCTGGACAGTCCTGGGTGAGGTTCTCCGGGGTGAAGTGCAGCTGACTCTGGAAGGGAGCGGGTGAGGAGGGGATGGGCAGCTATAGGGTCTCTGACTACAAGGTTCCTGGGACCAGGAAGTGGGGGCCATGGGGCAGCCACTTCACAGTTGAGGAAACTGAGTGCTTGGCCCCAGGTCCCAGGCCTCTCTGCTGCTCAAAGCGGCACCAGCATGGGGTCTCCCTGTGTGGCTACATTTCTAGCAGGTGGCCTGAGGAAGATGAGCCCCTGAATGCCAGGCTGGGCACCTGGTCAGCTCTTACCTCCCTTCTCTGCCATGTTAAAGCACAAGAAGCCCTGGGACCTCCCCCAGAGGCCCAGGCGGGTGGCTGCTCAGGGCCTGATGAGGACATAGGCCAAGTGATCAGGGTAACTGCAACTGGTTCCCTGGGTCTTAGAGCTGGCTGTTTGTGATGTCTCCATCTCTGTGCGATGTCTCTAAATCTGTGTACAATTCCTAGTCTGCTCAGTCCAGCCAGCATTTGGGTGTCCAGCTGGGAAGCCGCTTTTCTGCTCCTGGAGGGAAGAGGCCCCTCCCTGGGGCTTTTAGAAGAAAAACCTGCTTCCCCACCTCTTGGCCTGGTCTCCTACAAGGGAGTCCTGGAGGCCCCACTGGCCCCTGACCCATGGCCTTTGTGATTCTGGCTGCTGGGGAGGGTGAACACCAGGAGGGGCCCGCTGAGCGGGGCAGCCAGAACCGCTCACACTGCACAAACTCGCCCTGAGCCCAGTCCCCTCAGCTTGTTCCACTTTCAAAAATAGCTAATGAGGAAATTAATTTTGTCACCCAGATGTATTCAGTAAAAACGTGTCAGGGAAAGACAATTAACCTCTGCACTGATAAATCCTTCCCAAATTAATGAAGTTAACATTTGTAGATGTTGAGAGATTCATTTGGGGAGAGAGGCCCTAAATCAGCCGTCCTGCAGGCTGAGAAGGGGAGGGTGGGTGGGTGAGGGGTGGGGGCTGGGGCAGAGGGGAGAGGTGCCTTCTGAGAGAAGGGCTGGTGGGGGAGCAGGGAGAGGGGTGCAGAGGGGAGGGTGGATGGGATGTGGGGTGAGGGGAGAGGTGCCTTCTGAGAGAAGAACTAGTGGGGGAGCAGGGAGAGGGGTGCAGAGGGGAGGGTGGGGGGGTGAGGTGTGGGGCAGAGGGGAGAGAGGTGTCTTCTGAGAGAAGGGCTGGTGGGGAGCAGGGAGAGGGGTACAGAGGGCAGAGAGAAGGGGAGAGGATGAGACAGGGCTGGGGGTGGGTAGGGGTTGGGTAGGAGAGAGGGCAGGAGTGATCTGAGTGTTTTACTCACTTACAGTTGGTTTCGGAGGCAGGAGAAGACTAGGGAATGAAAGGAATTGAGATAGTTTTTAGACGTGAAGTTTTCATCCCACCTTATCTCTGCTTAATGATTCTGGATTCCTTTCTCCTGGGGAGTCCAGGCCCTGGGAGGTGGTGGCCAGTGGGTGGGGGCTGTCTGGATCCGTGTCACCGGTGTCACTGGAAATGTGTACTGTGTGTTTCCCCGAGGGTCACAGAATTGAGTACCGGGGGCATTGGCAGGTTCACCCTCCCACCTGGGATCAGTCATGATGAAGAAGAGGTGGGTTCCTGCCTTAGTGGGGTTCTCTTAACCAAGGTCAAAACTGGCTAGAAAAGACTGGGCAGAGGCAGGTCGAGGGCTGGTGGCAGGCTGGCCCAACACAGGCAGGGGTCAGTGGGAGAACTGGCAGCACAGCTGGGCCTTGCCCTCCTGATGCTGGTCTGCCCCAGCCCCACCTGAGAAGCACCACTCAGGAGCAAGTCTGCCTCTGCCTCCCTGGACCATAGGATGGAATGGACACCTCCTTGTCACCTGCAGCTTTGAGGATGTCAGGTCCAATGGCTGAGAGGCCCTGAAGTCTCTTGAGGTTCTGTTACCTCTAAGATTCAAGCCTGCCTCCTGTCCCAAGGCCTGGCAGGCAGGGGTAACTGAGACCTTGCTGTTGTGCTTTTTCCTGAGGGTACAGCGTGGCCATCCGATGGCAGCCAGAGGGGCTGCTCTGCTTTCTCCTGTTGAAGGCAACACCTTTGTTAGTTTCTCCTAACTGAGCAAAATGCAAGCAGGATGTGGAGCGGTGGTTATTTCCCCTCCTGTCACGTGCCCAGGCCTGGGAAGTAGGAGTGGGATGTGTGGGCACCTGCTCTCACGGGGTCCAGTCGTCAGTGAGGAGACAAAGAGGAAATGGGGGGAAGATGCTGAGACACACAAGCCGCGCTTCTTTCCAGAAAACAAAGGGACAGTGAGGATGATGAGCCACCGAGAGGGGACAGGCAGTCGGTTGCCCAGAGCTGTGGGACTCAGTGGGAGGCAGGCCTGCGCCCCATTTTGGAAAACTCCAGCCATGGTGGGAGAGGCTGGCAGCAGGGGCCACCCTGGGGAGAGAGAGGGCTGCCCCTGCTTTGTTCCTCTTCTTGAAAAAATGCCAGACAAGTTCATCTCAGGCACTGTGGGCACAGGAGGGAGAGAACAAGACATTAGGTGTCTGGAGCTGGAGTTTCTGGTGACTGGGTTCTTGCTAATCTAACCTTCCAGGCAGAGTGACAAGCTTGAAGATCACTCAGAGTGATAGGGCCGACTATCTTGAGTTCAGTTAGGCCGTTGTTCTGTGCTCCGTGACAAATCTCCCCCACCCCAAAACCAGGAACTTAGGAGACTCCATGTCCAGCTCTCGGGATCACAGTTGGGTGGATCAGAATCTCCAAGTGCCTGCCTCCATGGAGCAGGGTCTCAGAGGGACTTCTTGGGGGCCCAAACCTGCTTGATGGTGTCAAAAACTTAGGCCAGAGACTCACTGCCCTTTGTGGAGACACTGGTGTGAATAGGAAGGGAAGGTGGCACTGCAGAGAGAGGGGCCCAGAGCACGTGGGGCTGGAGGGGTCTGTCTAGATGATGGCTCCTCAAGTGCCTTCCCCACACCTGGGCTGAGATACGGCTCTCCTGCAGGTGGCAGCAGGCCTGGGATGGCTGGGCCAGTGCAAGCTTGGGGACACCTGCCTACTCCTACCCTGAGCGCACCCAGCCTCCCACCTGCATCCCACCCACAGCCACTGCCCCCAGAGATGAGTAAAGGACTGAAAAACTGGAAGGTGGCTGGAAAGTTTGGGGGAAGATATGGCTGCTGGGTGATTGCTAAGTCTGCAGCACAAGAGGACCAGAGCTTTTTACAGTATGGGTGTTGAGTGGGTGGTTCTCGCTCCTCTGCTCTGGAGGGAACACAGGAAGCTGGCTTGTGAGACAGCAGGCGGCTTTGGGTTGAGGTGGGGAAGGCTTCGTCAGTGAGGGTCAGAGGCACACACAGTCCTGGTCAAACCTCTGTGTGCGGACGCTCTCAGAGACCGGATAGTGCTGCCTGTCACATCCGTCCACCATGCAAGAGGGGCCAGCATGGAGTCCCACTGCTGGGAGAGAGTCCCAGCACAGTTAGGGAGTCAGCCCAAGCCTCAGTTTCCCCATCCGTCCATTTACACGGGAGTTTCTACCTCAACCGGTTGCTGTTTCTATCTCATACAGGTTCCTCTCAGAACAATATATGTTAAAAATGTGTTTTCAGTTCAAAAGTTTGGCATAAACGTGACTTCCCAGTGTGTGTGCACACTAGCAGATGCCCTGGGTCCAGGAGAGTAACTCAGTGTTTTTTTTTTTCAAAAAATTCAGGTGTACCCTGAGCCCGGGGTGTTTCCCGGAGCACTCCAGGCAGATCCAGATGCTGTAGGTCACACTGACCCACCGAGGATTAAATGCACCACACTCAAAACACACATTGTTCTCCTCTTGCACCCGGACTTCTTTAAGTACCTTCCTGGTTCTTGGGCTGGCCATGATGTTGGTGGGGGGGGGGTGGAGGGCCGGGCTGGGATTGGGTCTGGTCAGGCTGGGGTCTGGTTGGGCCTGGGCAGGCCTGGGGTCATGGAGCAGAGCTGCACAGAGACTACATGCTGGTTGCCCACTGGCTGCCACCAGTTTCCAGCTACGTTGCACTTCACAAGGCCTCACGGGAGCTGGCAGTAACTGAGTGTTTTGCTCCTCTCCCAAGGTCACTGCTTCTCTCTGGACAGTCACAAGCCAGAACAGAGACCACCTGGCTGTGAGTTAAATGGCACGGAGCCCGGGGACAACAGGCCTGCCCCTCTGGGCTTCCTGCCCCGGCCTCCTGCTCCCTCTCACCCTGGCTGGACAGGGAGACGCAGGACAGATGCCTGGAGAGGCAGAGATGCAGCCAGCCAGGGGCAGGCATGGCTGAGGCCACTTCTTCCTCCTACAGCAGCTGCTCTGAGCAGGGCCTGTTGCTCAGTCAGGACTGGAAGTTCATCAGAGATCCCTCAGGAGTGGCTGTGGCCCAGGAACTTCCTGGGTGTGGTGACTATAGGCCTGCATGGCCCCTGTCTCGGTGCTGGCCCAGCTCGGGGGCTCTCCTGGGCTCCTTCCTGTCTTAGCTGAGTCTGCAGCCAGCCCTTGCATCTGTAAGGGGTTAACTGGCAGTTAGGCAGGGCAGAAGGGTGGTAGCAAAGGGGAAAAAGTGGGGAAGTGGCAAAAGTTGAAGACATCTCATAGGACTCTCACAGCTGGGCCTCCAGTTCCCGATTCTCGTGCTGAGACGGTGCCTGTGGGCCCTTGGCCTCTGGCTCCCCTTCCGCCTCTGCCAGGCTCCTGCTGGGGCACAGGTTCCCTCTCCCAACCCGTCTTCCTGGCACCCCTGACTCAGCTCCTTCCACAGCCTTCAGACCCTATGGGGTGGGGGAGCAGAGTCTGGTCAGGGGTCGGCTGGCCACATTTCTCAGTGACTCTGCATGGGGCACTTCCTACTTAGAGGCAGAGAGACCAAAAGTCCTGAGGTCAAGTGATGAGTGATGTGCTTGAGCTTATGGGCAGTGGTGCTGCTAGACCAACACCAGCCTGCAGAGTAAGCTCCCAGGCAAGTTCTTGACCTTGACCGCTGCTTTCAATCTGGGGTCCAAGGAATGGACAGGAAGGTCTTACCTAGGAAGGCTGTCCTGGGTGCAGTCCCACTCTTGGTGGGAAGAAGCAAACAGCTTGACCTGGGGAAGGACAGAAGTGGCTCCCAGGAGGCCTGTGCCTTGGGGGGCCACTCACAGATCCAAGAGGACGGGGTCAGGTACAGCCATTTCCCCAGGGAAGCAGCTGTCTCCCAGTGGAGGGGCCTTGCCTAGGATATGCTCTTGGGTCCTCTTGCTGAGATTTGGCTCCTGGTCCTCCTTCCTGGACCTCTTCCTGAACTTTCCAGGACTTTCATTTCTGCAACCCAAGTGCCATCACATTGGCGCTTGAGTTTAAAAAGGAAAGTCCCATTCTGGATAGGTAGTGCTTAGGGAGATTGGGGAGGAGGTGGGAGCACGTGTGGCAGGGAGGTCACAGGTTCTGTGGAAGAGTGGCTGTCCTGATGTCCGGCTCCTCCCACTTCTAGGTCCCCCTTCCCATCTTCCTAAGCAGGCTTTCTGTGAAGGAGATAATTCGGACAGGCTTGTGCTAGGTACTTGGGGTAGAGGTTTTGAGTTTCATTTGATTATAAACACATTTGGTATTGTAGAGGAGAAAGCACAAAAATCATAAAACCACATATTAAACACCAACTGTGTGCCACAGCCATATACTGAGCTGGGATGGTCTCACCTACACATAATCCTTCTCACAACTTTAACGCCCCACTTTCATGGTGAGGGCACTGAGAGGAGGCAGTGAAGCTCTGTGGCCCTGAGGTCCCAGCCTGGTAAAGGCAGAGTCAGATCCAAACCCTGGACTTCTGAGCCCTCCTGGGTATGTGGCTCCTTAATCCAGAGCTGACCAGCTCCATCTGAGGAAACACTAGGACTTTGCCAAGGGTACAGTACATTTATGATCTTAAAGCTCTGTGTCATGGGAGGTTAGACAAGCTGAGGTTTTACCTCAGAGCGCGTGGGGGGATAAATCACTACCTGCCAGTCACCATGGGGCAGCAGGCTATGCACAGACATGTATGGCAGTCGGCCACACCGATAAGTCTACATCTAGCTTGTTATTTTTTAGCCATGTGATCTTGGAGAAACCGGAGCTCCAGTTTCTCCACCTGTAAAATAGGTGTGGTAACAGCTTCTGGGCAGTTTACAAGTTTGCTAGGGCTGCTGTAGAAAAGTGCCACAAACTAAGTGGCTTATACAACAAATTCAGTGTCCCATGGAAGTTTGAAATCAAGGGGTGGCAGGGCTGGTTTCTTCTGGAGTTCAGAGGGAGACTGTTGAGGCCTCTCCCCACTATCCTCGGTTTCCCTTGGCTGGTAGGAGCATCACCCTGACCTCTGCTCAACTGCAGAGATGATGGAGTGTCACAAAATGGGTTGGGCTGGGCTGAAGCATTGGTGCCACTGAGGCAGAGATATGTCCTGTGGCCTGAGCACAGTCTCTAGTCCAGACTGCCGGGGTTGGGGCAGGACTATTGATTCTCTCTTTAGTTGGCACTGGGGAAAGGGCCTTAGACTGAGTTTGGGCCAGATTGAGCCACTGAGGTGGGGGCCAGCTCTAACACCTGTGCTATGGGCATTTCTGATCGTCCACAATAGAAGGGACCAGAAGCCATGGACAATGCTGCTGGCTTTGCACCTTGCAAGCCTGTTTTAAAAATTTTATTTTTAATTGACAAATAACTGTATATATTTATGAGGTGCAATGTGATGTTTTGATATATGTTTACATTATGGAATGATTAAATCAAGCTGATGAACGAGTCTGTCACATTGCATGCTTATTATTTTTTGCACAGAATGGTGATGATAACAAACAGCGGTGCATTGCTATTTCAAAATTGCTAATAGACTAGATTTAAATGCCAGCTACGCTCTCTGTAGTCAGGCACAGACATGGCCCACACCCCCTTTGGTAACAAATATACACACAGAGAAATACACACACCAGAGCCAGCACCCAAAGTGGTGCTGCTGTTTGGTTAAATGTTGACTGTTCACTCAGCTGTAAGGGGAGAAGCTTAGAGGATGCCCAGTGTGCCACCAACAAAATTCTACTCTTCACAGGGCTCCCACAGGTCATCCCAGCCAAGTACAAAGGGCTGAGATCATTTGAGGGCACACTAGAGTGATGTGTATGTGTGCAGGGACATGAAGGGGAGATAGGCAGAGCATGTTATAGTAATTTGTCCACCAGCACCCTGGACCTAACCACCAAAGCCATATACTCTGTGCCACGGACTTTGCTGGCATCTTCCTACAAGGCATGTATATATTTCCATTTCCAGAGAAGAATCTGAGCTTCAGAGGGGTTGATACCTTTAAAGTCTGTTGTTCTATCTTGTTGTTTGAGTGGTTCTCTTCCCGTATATGATTTTACATTGCTATTGGAAAATCCTGGTTTATTGAGCCATTCAGATCTCCAAATAGTTGACACATGTCATTGTATGACATCCAGAAGCCACACTCATTAATATCACCGCTAATTGTAGCAGAAAAGTCTCGGGAAGCTCTCAGTCAAGCATAAGTTTTTCAGGAATTTTGCTTTTCCATTGAAATTTCAGATTTTATCATTGACAGTAAATACTGACAGTGTTTTCTTTGAACTAATAGGCCTGCCTTCTTATTTTCCAGAGGATGTTTACCAAATATCTAAGTCTGCAGAGCTATAGTTTGTCAGGTGTCAAGTAAAAATGGAAAAATGGCTAGTTTAGCATGTAACTCTGCTCTCTCTCTGGTCAGCTTCTCACTTTAGAGCATGGCCAAGGGTTTATGCATCATTTCGCCACATTTTTAAAATGTGGAATCAAGTATAGAGATGTTATGACATCAACACACGTTCTTGCATCACTGAGGACATTCTTCAGTGACATTGGCGTGCCCTGGCCCACCATCTTGATTCATGACGTTGCGTTCGTATCATTCGTGCAAATATCAACCCAGGGAGAAAAGCTATACCCTCCCCTCCAACCCTGAGCATCTGAGTTTGTGCCTCTTTCCATTTTTAGCCCATCCTGCTGTCTTTCTCTGTTTTTTTCATATCTCTCAGTCTCTCTCATGTTGTCTCTCTCTGTCCCTCTGTGGTTCTCTTTTCCTGACCCTCATCCTCACCTAACCTCCTTCCTCTTACCCCTCCTGGGCCTGTGTGGGTGAGGCCATGGCTCACTGGGGGCAGTGGCACTGCTGTGAAAGATCTGTCCTCACAGATGAGGAGCCATCCTTTCCCTTCAGAAAACCATCAGCCCAGATCCTCCCATCACAGAGGCCCAGTCTGGCAGGCGCCACAAGCTTGAGGAACCCTACCTTGTTCCACCACCCGGCCACACTGCTCTGCTGTGGGTCTTTGAGTGGTAGAAAGAAAAAAACCCCATTTTGTTCCTTCTCAATTTTAGGCAGTTTGGATTTGGTGCTTGTGTTGAACAAATTAGTCTAAAGAGGTTCTTATGGTTTTTTGTTTCAGATGCACTCGTGTAAACATTTTCACTCACATCTTCAGAAGGACAATTACAATTTGTCTCAGGGCACCCACACCCCTTCTGGTGCCCTTCGAACTTGCCCTGCACCTCCTCTGCCCACTCAATCCCCTTCCCCTCTCCCTCTTCTCCCCCCAATCTGTCTCCGTCCGTACAATACAGCCCTGGCTAGTTTTTGAGGAAACACAACATTTATCCAATTCTTTACACAGGCCACATGTGGCCCAGGACTTTATAAACATTGTTTCACTGAGAGCTAATAGCCAACTCCCCTGCCTCTCAGAAGTAGATATGATTTTGTCACTCATTTTTCAGATGAGCAAACTGAGACTTGAATGGATGGTGACTTTCTGCAGGCCGTGCAGCAAGGCCTAGTTGGTCACAGGCCTGTAGTTGGAGGTCAGAGCAACTGGCAGCAGACAAAGGCCAGAGGGGATTCACTTATGTGTGTGCATGAGAGTGCACGTGTGAATGTGCATGTATGTGTGCGCATGTGTGTGCTGTGCATGTGTGAATGTATGTGTATGTGCACTGAGTACATATGAGAGTGCATGTGTGTGCCTGTGCATGTGTGTGAGAGTACAGGAGTTTGCACGTGTGAGTGCATGTGTGTGCATGCATCGGGCAAAGATGGAGTCACCGAGAGTCCTGCTGTGCAAGAGATGCCCCAGGAGAAGGTGTTGGGGTTGGGTGTGGCGCCCCAGGGAGGCTGTGAAGAAAGGAGACAGGTTTTGTGTGTGATTAGGGGTGTGTTCTGGAAAGTTTCCACAGAGAGCAGTTTGGAGGACAGGCTTGGGGTGGAGTGGAGGGTGATCAGAGGAAGGTCTCATTAGGAGGCCAGGATAAAGCCAATGGTGGCTGCTGGTGGCAGGTGGTCACAAGGGGATAGGATCTCCAGGGCCTGGTCACAGACTGGATGTGGGACAGAGGGCAAGGGGGTCAGCATGCTGCTGGGCTTCTAGCTGGGATGCCTTGTGTACACCAAGACCCTTGGGGTGGGGTGGAGGAGTGGTCTTGGGGCGAATGGGTTTTGAATTAAGCCTTTGAAGCACCAAATCCTCCATTCTCTTCTCTGTTGTCCCAAGGAACCAGGAATGGAGGGGAGCACCAGTCCCTGGGGTTATTCAAACCTAGCTTGATGATGGGCTCCAGAGCCTGTGAGTGGGGAATGGGGTGGGCTCGCCCCTGCCCGCCCTGAGCGGTGTCTCTCTGTCCTGTGGAAGTCACTTTGGAGCTGACGAGCTGTTTGCCAGCTCCTGTCACCACTGCCTGATGCATCTAATTAGTCCTGCCCTCCAGCTGACAGGCCTCAGCCCCTCTGACTGAAAGCTGGTTCCCCCCTAAGTGCTTCCCCTGGCAAAGCTAAATATTAATTATCTTGCTTTATTTCATGACTATTCATGGGTGCCAGTGTCACCACATCATGGAGTGCAGAGTCAGTGCGGGAAGCAGGAAGCAGTGGTGAGTTGGAACGGGAGGTGGCACAACTGGGGCAGGAGGTGGGCGCTGCCCCGGGGGCACACCCAGCTCTGCTGGTCACCGCATGTGGCCCCCATGGCTGCTGCCCCAGGTAGAATTGCAGCATCAGTGGGAAGAGGAGAAGTTCATCCATCCTGGTGTTCAGGGAACGTGAATGGGAGATAATTGAGACACGGCTCACTGGAGAATATGCCTGTGTGTCCAGGTGTTGGCAGTTGAATAAACATCTACTGAGGACCCAGGATGTGCCAGGTGACAGGCTGACCCTGGGAGGAGGAGCAGAAGGTGTGGCTCATCGTGAGTGCAGGTGTAGGGTTAAAAGTGGACTCAAGTCCATATTGCAGAACTGCCACCGTGGGTGTGTGGACCTGTGTGTATTTGCGTGGGGGGGCCTTTTGTACTTCCCTAAACTGATAGGGAGCAAGAGAAATAATGGACTTTAATGAAAGACCATTTCTGGGCGTGACCTGCATCCTTGGCACATAGGTGCTCGCCAGACACCTGCCTGTGGTGGAGACTTCTGCTAGGTAGGCTTCTGCTTGTGCCCATCTCCTCCCTGGTTCATTCTGTCACTTCAAAGGGCGACCTTGGTCCGAAGGCGGCAGGGGTAGACTGGGTCAGTGGGAAGCCTGGAGCTTGCAGACTGGCAGGCAGAGAGGACAGCCTGCCGCTCTCATCACTTCCAACTGGTGTAGCAGATCTGTAATTATAACATGAGGTCATCTTAATTAGAATGACATAAAATAATGCCTAATCAGACACCCGCCTCTCTTTTAGAAACCTGTCATAGTTCAAAAACCTTCCAGCTTCTCGGTGGTGAAGTATTAAGTTCTCACTCTCATCCGAGTTTCTCTCTCCCTGGGTCTTCCTGTGTGCCAGCCCATCCAGTCCCCAGCTTCTGCTGCAGAGGCTGGGGGGGTATTGGGGGGCCTGGCAGTGGCCTTAGGGAGGAGTCAGTAGGAACTGGCCAGGCCAGCCCACGAGGAGCCCTCTTTTCCTGGGAGAAAGTGTCATAGAACATGGGAAAACCCCCTTAGAGTTAGGATTCCTGGCCTCAAACCCAGGACAGCCTCCGGGCGCAAGGCTGTGGGTCACGGCCAGAAATGGTCTTTCATTTCTGTGGACACCCTTCCCACCCCCCACAGCTTTCCTGGGCTGATGACAGCACGAGAAAGCCAGCCCTGTGCTCCTGGAGTCCCCAGTGGTCCTGCAGAGGTGTGTGTGTGGGTGTCCCTACATCCTTCTTCTAGGGTCCCTTCTCCAGCCCCCTCCCCACTGTCTTTCAGATTGCAGAGAACTTAGCACCTCACTCTGAAGAGGTGCATTGGGGGCATTTCACTTTTTAGGGCCTCCGCCAAATACTAGGAACTATTTGTCTCACCTCTGCAAAGGAAAAGGCTAAGAGAAAGTCTTTCCTGGAGACACGGGTCTCTCTCAAAATGCAAAAACTGGTGCATTTACCCAAAACAGGCTACCTTGTGAGGAAGGTAACCTACTTTGTGCTAGGTCTCCATATAGAATAGAATGTTCTCAGTTTGGAGTTTCTCTTCCATAAATTTTTTTTAACGGAAAAAATGTTGAATTGTGGCAAAATCCACACAACATAACATTCACCATCTTAGTCGTTTCTGAGTGGGCAGTTCAGGGGCGTTGAGCTCCTCTTACACAGTTTGCAATGCTTGGGTGCGCGTTCCCACCCGGCCGGACTCCCTCCTTCTACCAGGTAGTGCCGAACAACCAGCTCGACTATTTAAAGTTGAATGCAATTATCCTTCTGGGTGTCCCAAGGAGGGCACTGCTGCTCCTGGGATGTCACCACGGGGACACATCTGGGGCCCTGTCCAGCTGCAGCTTTGGATTCTGCCTGAGTTTGAAGTGGGCTCCGAGCCCTCCAATCATTAGTCTTGTGACTTCAGACTGACCTTCAGTTTCCTTGTCTGTAAAATATAAATAGTGAGCCTCCCACTGGGGACTGGGGGATCAGGCAATCAGGTCCCGAGCTGGGCTAGCCAGCACCCTCTGGCTTCAGGAGATGGGCCTCTTGCTGTGGCTGCCCTGGGGTGGTCACAGGCAGGGCCTAAGCCAAGCAGGAAGTGGTGAGCAGGCCGGATCCTGTTTGAGCAGGTTCAAAATATGGAAGTGAGTCCAGCAGGGGAACCTGTGAAAACTAGCCGGCCCAAAGCCGATCGCTGACCTCCGGCATGGTAAAACCGATCTGGACTATCCACTTCCCCTTTGTGCCTTGGCTTTGCAGGAAAGTCCCCGCAGGTGTGAGCTGGGGCTCACAAAGAAGCTTGGGAGATAGCAGCCCTGGAAAAGTAATTCCACCTGTAAACACCTGTGTTAACAAGCGCCGTATTTGTACAGCTATTTTCTTTTTCAAATACTGTTTACACACACCTATTCTCTTACCTTGCTCAGGTGTGTGTGGCGTGGCATCTGGGGACCTGCTGGCTGGGGGCCAACCTGCCCGTCTGGAGTGCTTCCCTCCTCTGCTTGGCAGCGTGGGGCTGAGAGGCCAGGCCTCTCTGTGGCCCAGCTGCAGCGCTAGTGCTGCTGGGTTGATGGCCTGGAGTTTAGCCAAGTCCCTCTATAGCCTGAGGTCTGAGACCTCAGTGTGAGAGGAAGGGCTGGCTGGGGCCCCTTAGGTGACAGTGACCCCAGCTGGAGAAGGGTCATCTGCTCTTTTCCTGTCTGGTGCAGGTCACTTTGCATTTTCGCACCCGAAGGAAATTTGAACCCTTCAGCCACCTGATTCCACCCGCAGCTGACCCAGGATTGGGGAGTGTGGGCAGGAGAGGTTGTCTGCGCAGAATTCCACCTGACTCCATGGGAGCCTTCTGGATTTGGCTCCTGTCCCATGCTGGCTACTGCTCTCAGCCTGAACTGCATAGTAGAACCACCTGGGGATCTGCAGCCTGGGGTTCTCACTCTCTTGATCCCAGGCAGGGCCTCTGGAGAGCTTTAGAAATCTCCCAAACTTGAATAACAGGCAGTCAGCTAAGGAGGATTCTCCTGGCAAGATAGGGAGACATCCCTGTGTGTTTACAGTCTACAAAGCTTTTATTTAGAGTGGCTGCACATTCAAGAAGAATTGCAAATGCAGATGACTTGGGGTACCCCTCAGCGGGTTCCCTGGCTGGTAAACAGCTTCTGTCACTAGACTGCATCTGTCACTCCAGGGGACTGACATGGCACATTGCCCCCAGCTCAATCTCACCGGCTATTTGGACTTCACCTGCTTTTCCCTGAGGCCTTTGTCTGTCCCGGGTTCCCCTTTGAGGTCCACCTTGCATTTGGTTGTCACGTCTCTATCGCCTCCTCTGGTCTGTGACAGTTTCTCAGATTTTCCTGTTTTGGGTGACCTTGAGTTTTCCTGAGTACTGGTCAGGCATTTTGTAGACTGCCCCTTAATTAGGGCTTATTTTATCTTTTCTTATGGTCAGATTGGGGTTGTGGGCTTTGGGAGGAAGACCACAGAGGTGAACTGCCCTTGTTATCGCATCATATCAAGGGTACATACCTGTCAATGTGACGGATCACTGCTGTTGTTGACCTTGGCCCCCTGGCTGAGGTTGTGTTTGTCAAGTCTCTCACTGCAAAGTCCCCCCTGCCCTTTCCATATGTGCCCTTGGGGAGCAAGTCAGGGTGCTCAGCCCACACTGAGAGGCAGGGGCGTGACGTGCCACTCCTTACAGGGGTATGTGTGGACATTATTGGGAGTCCTTCCGGAAAGGTAGCTGTGTCTTTCCCCCATTATTTATCCAATCATTCATTTCTATCAGTGGGGATTCTCCTTTACTTTATTCTCTGGGTTATAATCTGATACCAGTTACTTTGTTGCTCAAATTGTTCCAGCTTTGCCACTGGGAGCTCTTTCAGGATCTCCGTGTCCCTTTAATAAGCTCCCTTTTTTGTGTGTGTTTTGAGCACTTAAGAAGAAAGGTAATTTCACTAACACCTGTTGGATTTTGTTTTAGGTACTTTTTTTTTTTGCATTTTCCTGGCTTAATAACTTCCCTTTCCGGAACATGTTCTCTTTCTCCCTCTCCAGCCCATGGTTTTCACTCTTTTCCTGGGAGTAGCGAGGTGGGGCAGTGGTAGGAACCCCGGGTAGAGAGGCGAGGTGATCTGTGTCCACCTGCTGCTCCTCACCGGCTCTGTGACCCGGAACGAATCCCTTGCTCACCACCAGCCGGCAGGTTCTGATCAGTGAGATGGGGGAGGTCTGTGAGTGTTTGAGGCAAGTACAGATAGTGCCTGGCATGAGGGAGGTGCTCGGGAAGGTTAGCTTTGGTGTTTCTGTCCCTGGCCATGTCATTGAGTGAGTGAGTGACTTTTTTTGACCTCTTTGAGCCTCCATTTCCTTATCTGTAAAATCAGAAGACTGGACCAGGTGGACCAGAAGACACCCCCACTCTTGCTGTTCCTAAAGGCCCAGGTGTGCTGGCAGGTGGGGCGGGGAGATTAGGGGAGAGCTGGATAGGCTGTAGCCCAGGGATCCTGGCCTCAGGCTGGAATCAGCTTTGCAAATCCAACCATTAGATGAGATGGCATTTTGCCCTCGAAGACAGGATTTTGCACAGAGAATGTGACTCGCACGTCCGCGATGAGACCTCCCCACTGTGTGCTTCAGCTCTTAGCAGATGCTGGCTGGCGAAGCACAGTTTGGTGAGTCTGACGTGACGGAATGTTAAACCCATTTCCTTTCACCAGTATGCAGTGGTGCGTGCCTGTTTGGTGTGCTGTCCCATCTATCTCTGTGTGTCCCTTTCCGCCAAGCAGCAGGCTTTGTCAACTTCCATCAACTGGTGGGTTTTGGTTGGGGTGTGAGGTCGGGTTTCTGGTGAGAGTTTCTGAGGTTGGTTACAGGTGCGGAAACTGGGGCCAGAGCTCATCTGTAGGTGGGGTGTGGCTTCCTGTGGGAGCCTCACCTGGCCTCGGCCAGCCTGATGTGGGCTCGTTTACCCAAGAAGGAAGGGGAAGGTTCCAGAAAGTAGGTGATAAGGCAGGACTAGGGTGCAGACCAGGTGTTGGGGTGAGGTTGGGTGGAGTAGGGGGCTGGAAAGAGAGCCAGCTGAGAGCTAGCCTGAGCATCAGGCCCAGGGGAAGAAGCTGAACACCCTCTACCCACGTGAGGTCGCAGGTGAGGGGATCCCAAAGCTCTGGCCAAGGTGGCCGGTGTCTCAGGGTTCGGACTGGGCTGCAGAATGAGCGTAAGGAAAGGAGAAAACGTGAGGCCTTAACAGTGATAATGGGCTTGGGAGGGCCGAGGAGGGTCCAGCGTGCCCGGTCTGTGGAGTGAGAGGAGAGTGAGGACAGGGTCCGAGACAAGGCGCCTGGCCTGCCTCTGTGCACATGATGCACAGACAGACCCTGCAGGTGCACAGGCTGCAGACCAGAGATGCTGCAGCACCACATAGGATGCAACTGAGAGCAACCAGTGACAGCGTCTGTTAGCAGGGTGACAGGTTTATTTAGAACGTGTATCTGTTCAGTGGAAAACTCTGGAGCAGTTGAGGAGAATGAGATCGAACCACATGAACTGGTTTGGAAACCGTGACAAAGATGCCCTCAGAGAAGACAGCCAAGTGCAGGGCACTGCCTTCCAGGAAAGGCCTGTCCACAGCCATGTCTGTAATCGTATCGTTAGGAAGGCTCTCACCTGAGTAATAGAAGACCCGACAGGCCCGACAGGCCCTGGTTAGGACATAGGGGTTCTCATGTAACACTGTCTGGAGGTTGGCAGGTAGAGGTATTTGCTCAGCTGATTAACTGTGTCTTCAGGGACCTGGATTCTCTCCCCTTTGCATCCTCTTCATGAAACACTTAGCTTTTAATCTTTATACTCTGCTTCATGTTCCCAAGATGGTTGCTGAAGCAAAAGCTTTCCAGATGCCACCAGGCCCCTCCTCTCCCT
Source organism: Galago senegalensis (assembly GCA_963575145.1). Classification (NCBI taxonomy): domain Eukaryota; kingdom Metazoa; phylum Chordata; class Mammalia; order Primates; family Galagidae; genus Galago; species Galago senegalensis. The sequence goes on along the minus strand of CAUYTI010140413.1, from coordinate 4,882 downwards.
GCCATGGCCTGATGCACCTGCAGGTCTCATTGCCAGGACAGGGTCACATGCCCACCTCCAGCTATGAGGGGGGGGGGGGCTGGCAAAGCAAAGACCTAGCTCTCTAAATACCGTATCAAAGAACAGGACTGTGACAAAGCTGGTGAAACAGCGTAGTCTGTGTGTAGGGCTTGTTGAAAAGGGAAGGGCACCCCAGGGACTCTTGATAGTAACTAACTCTGGGCATAGGGTATGGGATCTGGGAAGGGAGAGTGGCTGGTTTCCTAATTATATGTCCTTTTATGCCTTTTTGTGTTACCATGTATATGCAAGGCTCTTTGGATGAAAAAAAAAACTTAATTAAAAAATTCTAAATCATAATGAAGGGCATCCTGTGTGCCAGAGTGAGAGCTGATCCGGGAGACAGTGTCTGGGGGAGCTGAGGCTCTTGTGTGCAGGGAGCAAGGCCACTGGGAGGTCCAGCTTCTGAGTCCCTGGGCCTATGGGCAGGAAGCTTAGGCAGGGGGCTGCTGGTGGGGGGTGAGGGAGACCTCTTCCCTGCATCTGGGTTCCTCTGAGAGCCTGGGAGGAGCCGAGGATCTGAATGGGGATTGTAGAGGCTTGAGGGCAGCTAGCCACGGGAAGGATGGGGTGGGCAGAGCCTGGTGCCCTCGCCTCTTGGACATTTACTTGGTGAGTGTTTATTATTGTCTTGCTGCCTCATCTTCCAGAGGGCAGTGTCGAAACTCACTGCTCAGGAAAATCCCTCCTTGCTCTGCTGTTGAGACTGACGACATGTGTTTCTAATTCTGCAAACCAACTGGACACGTGCCTTTGACGACACAACATGAAACAGAAATGGGAAGATGATCTGAAATTAGTTCTTAAATCAGATGACTGGGATGAACTTGGAGGAGAGCTAAGGAACATGTGCTTTTGCTTTTCCTAAGGGTGATCTCACTTTCAGTGGGCTTGTGTGGGAGTGACGGGGACCCCTGAACATGTGGGTGGAGTCCAACGAGGAGCAGAGGGCAATTGTCCCAGCCAGTGCCACCTCAGTTCTTTCCCTGTCTGAGTGACCTGTAATGACCCTTCAGGAGGTGACATGTCATGGCTAGACCTAAGACTTGTTCTTTCAACCAGGAATGGCAGACCCTGGCCTACCCTGGTTGTAAAATTAAGCAGTAGAATTTTACAGAAGGGGAATGATACTTCAGCTTTTCATCAGTCTATGGGAGGTTGTGTCCTTTGAGGTCTTAGGATGGATGTACCTCAGTTTGAACCTCTAAAATTCCCTTAATAGAGGATCAAACTTATCAGGGTGTGTTTTATTTGTCTTGACTATGCCAAAGAAAGCCCAACACACTATACACTGTGATGCTCATTAATAGAAAAGCCAGTGGAGGATGGAGCTTCAGTACTTTCCCAACAATGTATTTGGGGACGATTGTCGAGTCCAGGATGACTTTATGGACACTCATAGGTTATTCTTGCATCTATCCTTTAAATCCACAAAGGATAAAAGTTGCCTATATCCAAGAACCTAGGAGTAGATGCATCAGTCAGAGCTCATTGCTGGAAACAGAAACCAGTCTAGGTATGTTAAATGGAGAGGGCTTTAACACAGGGGATTTTTTCATTACAAAATCAGTGGACGGTATAGCCCCTTAGCTGCGTCTCTGGAATCACTTGTAGGGGGATGTATAACTGGCCATTGGAAGAGCTGCTCCCTCTGAGGCTATAACTAGGACGGGGCTGGAAGTGAGAAGCTGCTGCTATGTCTGCTTCTGAGGGAGAATGGATACCCCAAGCTGCTGTCCAGAGGTTAGGAAGCCATGCCGGGACACCCAAGAGATGGAGGCTAGATGCTTGGGTATTGCTGCTGGGAAGCCCTAACCCTAGCCTCTCCTGCCTGAGCCACAATAGCAATAGTTGAGTACACAGGGAGAGGGCATCCGCCTCACGTCTGCCTTCTAAAGGCATCTATTTGGTGCAAGCTAATTTTCACCTCGGGCCCTAGATGCCAGGAAGATTTGGAAGCATCACCTTCCAGTACTTTCTTCTGACAAAGGAGAGGCAAGTGGACCATTGCAGAGAGCTGGGGACATGGGACAATGCCAACAAGTGCTAGATGGCTGCAGTGTATTTGTGTAATATTAATTCTCAAAGAAAAGTTTGACTTAGAAACATATAGCACTCTGGGTGGGTGCTTTAGGGAAAGCAACTATTTCCCCCAGTTTCAGCCCATGACGTGAGCAGCTTCAGGTTTTGGCCCCGTGGTACTTTGGTCTGTGGCCCTGAACAAGCCTCAGTGGCTTTAGTTGTAGAATGAGATGTGTGAGAAACTTGCGGGGGGCCATCTCACAGTGCCTTCTAGCTCCTGCCTGGGTCCTCTGCGCTTCTATAGAAAGTACCTGTTTGTTCTTGAGTTTGTCACCTTCAAGTGCACTTCACTGGGTGCTCCATGAACATCAAAGTGAGTGAAGTAGGAGGAGGAAAAACTTGGGGAAAGCTTGGTGAGGCGGGAGCAAAGATGAGTGTTGCACAAACAGCAGCGCCCGCCGAGACAGCCCTGCAGTCCTCGCGCTGGGCTGCTCGCCCTTCCATCCCGGAGAGTCTCCTTTTGCAGATGACACTAAGGGGCTGGCTCTGTGGCTTTGGGGACGATGTTTTAGGGTCCACATGATTGTGGTGGGCCTGGGATGCAGACATGTGTGTCCAGGGTAGGTGCTCCCCCTGACACAGTAAGGGGCCTAAAGTCCTCAGTCCTCGCTGGGCTCCCTGGCACAAAGAGGAGGACAGGGAGGGTCAGAGCTGATCAGTGGATGCTGGGGTACTGTCTGCCTGGTTACTGGGCTTCAGTAATAAAATACCCTGACTTGTAGCATTTCCCTATTTGTGTGGTGGTAATGTTCTCTCATGCCAGCTCGGAGCTACAGTGAGACATTGCTGCACATAGGCTGCTGGGTCAGGGGCCGCTTTGAGGAAGCAGTAACATCACCAGGAGTGGGGAGTAAACTGAAGTCACATAGCTGCCTGGTCCCCAGAGGAGTGGCTTTGGGGGTCATCCTGGCAGGGATCACTGATGGCTTCCTAGCCGGTGCGGGGACCTCCATGACCTGTTTGTGGTCACATAGATAGAGACTGTCACTCCCCAAGACCCCTGCCTGCAGCCTCAAGGGTGTGATGCTTGGAAGAAGCCTTCCCACTGGGGAAGTATAGGCCAGGCCTGCACTGGTGTGGGGGAGCCATGGGGATGGGTAGGGAATCCCTGGTCTCTGGTCCCTTGGCTTGTCCTAAAGGACTCCCAGGAATTGACTCTCCAGGGAAGCATTTGGGAACCTATCCTGCCTCCTCCTCTACATTTTTTTTTTTTTTAAATCACACCAAACCTAACTGATGTAAAGTACAGACGCTGGATCCTGGTTTCTTGACTTGCACCCAGATCACACTGATTCCTGGTAGTGCAGTGACAGGCAACTCCTCTCAGTCTCAGGTTCCTCGTCTATGAAACGCTGATGATGGCATTAAGAGTGAAGTGGGGTTGCAGTGATGGTCAAATGTTTAGATACCTTTAGTCTTACGTGCTGGGGACAGTTCTGTGTAGGTTTTACCTGCATTAAAGTCAGTGGCCTCTGTGGTCCTTCACACAGTTTTGGGAACAGCTTGCTTCCCACCTCCCAACCCGGCTGTGCTGTGCCAGGCCTGGGTGGGCAGCACCAGGCACCTTCATTCCAGGCTGGGGTGCCTCCCCATCTCCACTCCTGGCTTCTTGCCCCGACACACCCTTCGGGAACCATTGCCTCTCCTCCTAGGTGGGGCTGGCTTCACCCTGCCTCAGAATTCTGGTCAGCTAGCTTGGTGACACAGAGTGGGTTACTTTGCCTCTGTGCACCTTGGTGTCATAGCTGTAGCCAGGGGATGAGCTGTTCTTACTGAAGGTTGCTCAGTGAGCGTTTGGTGGGCACCTCCTTGGTGCCAAGTGCTATTGTAGGCCTGAGAAACAGACATTAACAGCTGTCAATAATCATTAGTTAGGCATGGTCCGGGCCTGAGGGAATTTGAAATCTACTGGGGAAAAGACCATCAGGTCAGTGATGATCAGGGGTGACCGAGCAGCAGGCTGTGAGAGCAGAAGCTGGTTGGTTGGTGGGGGAAAGGTCCCAGGGCTCTGAAGGACAGGTGGCAGGTAGCCTGCTGGGTTGGGGTCCTCTGAGTATTGTGGGGACACAGCTGTAAATATTAAATACTATTAAATGAGATAATGTGAGTGGACAAGGCTCAGGATAGCCACACTGCTCCCCAGCAGTAGTGCCACACTATGTCACATGGTTTAAGGCAAGGTCTTATTTCATCTTCATAAAGCCCTACCAGGTAGTCACAGTAAGCAACGCAAAGTGCAGGTGATCCTGCCTGCTCTGAGGCCGCAGCCCAGTGGGCAGCTGCTGGGCCCCTCCGACCCTGGGCTGGCCCCAGCTCTGCTGCCTCCTATTGTGTCCTTGCTTCCTTTCTGCCATGTCTGAGGAGCTCAGCTGGAGAAGCAGCAGCGGCAGCCCTGAATGGGCCCTTTCTTCCCAGGAGGACACCTGGATGGAGGTTGGGGGCCTGGAGGAAGCAGGGCAACAGCAGGTGTAGAATGGTTTGTTTGCTTCTCAGTTCTCAGGTTCTCAAGTGTTTCCTCTGATAAGATTCACGGAGGGCAGCTCTGCTGACTGGTTACTGCCCACTGGGAGGGCTGGAGGAGCTGGGGAGGGGGAGGAGGTGGGAGGAGAGGAAAGGGAGAGGAGGGACAGGAAAAAGGAGAGGTGAAGAGGGGAGGGGTGTGAGGGAGGGACGGGGAGAGAGGGGGAGGTGAGGAGAGAGAGGGGAGATCGGAGGAGCGTCGGCTAGGGAAAGGGTGTCC
>CAUYTI010140412.1:0-42016 GCA_963575145.1 Galago senegalensis | reverse complement strand
GAGTCTCCTGCCTCCGCCTCCCAAGTAGCTGGGACCACAGGCGCCCGCCACAACGCCCGGCTATTTTTTGGTTGCAGCCGTCATTGTTGTTTGGCGGGTCCGGGCTGGGGATTCGAACCTGCCACCTTAGGTGTATGTGGCTGGCTCCTTAGCCAGTTGAGCCATAGGCGCCGAGCCTTTTTTTTTTTTTTCTTTCTTTTAAGCCCTGAGGATAACTTGGTTACTGACTGGAATGTATATAGATTTTAGGAAGGAGAGCCGGGGTCATTTTTAAAGCAATTTAGAGTGTGGCATAGTATAGTTTAGGAGGTGGCTGGTTATGTCATGACAAAAATTAAAAGGTCATTTATTGGAGGCCTTGAAAGTCATCTTGAGTAGAGGGTTTAAGGTCAGTTGAGTAAGTTTTTGGTCTGGGTGGATCCATTATTGGATGTGGGATCAGGAAGATATGTACCTGTTTTTTTTTTTTTTTTGGAAGATATATATCTTAAAAATTATTTTATGGTAAAGAAATAAATAGGGGTTTAATTTGGCTTTTTTATATTCACAAGGATGAAGTCGGGGTTGTGTCCAGGGTAAGAGAATGAAATTATTTGGCAGTCACTTATATACATTTATAACTTCTAGGTTTTAAGGCTATGGTTTGTATGATGAGCAATTAGTATTTTCATTTACAGTCTTAGTATAGTTTTTAAAATAATATTTAGCTTTAAGATTCTTTATAAAACTGATAAGTTGTGGGTAATTTAAGTGAATATTTTGAAAATTAGTTGGGTGTGGGGCTACTAGGTGTGGGGCTACTGGTTATGTAGTCACACAACATATTGGGAAATTTTTATTTTTTTGCAGTTTCTGGCCGGGGCTTGGTTTGAACCCGCCACCTCCTGCATATGGGGCCAGCGTCCAACTCCTTTGACCCACAGGCGCCGCCCCGTATTGGGAAAGTTTTCATCAGGTTTCATTTTTTTTGAGATATTTATATAGACATAGTAGATCATGTTTCATATTGTATAGATTTTTGTCTTAGCGTAGTCAATAGGAGATTTCTGTTGAGCCTTAAGAGTAGTTGTTTAAAATTAGTTTTAGAATTAGAGACACTTTTTTTTTTTTAAACCCGCGCGGCAGCGGAGAGGGACTGTACCCGCAAGTGCGGATGCTGAGGGGCGGCGGCCGCCTGCGTCGCCACCCTGGCCACGCCCCCTCGCGAGCCGGCGGCGCCGTCAGGGATCCCGCGGGTCCCGGCCCCGCCCCTCAGGTTCTTCAGACCCCGAGCGGCGGCTCTGCCGGCCCAAGCCTTGCCCCCTCCGCGCGGCCTGGGGACAAATTTTTAATTATATATTTTTTGATATATAGTCTGAAGATTGGACTAAGTATTTTCAGTAAGTTTTGGCAATGTTATTTCTGGGGCTGTTATTTTAAAATATGTGAGAGACATGTATTTGGGGGCAAATATTTTTTTAACCATTTTTTAGTGTTTAATTGGAAATTAAAAGATTTTATATATTAAAATTTAATATGTTACCTCAGAGTTAAGAAGTAGGAAGAAAAAATCTGAGTAAATCGAATTATTGTATATAATTTTATATTTTTGCGCTTTTTAAAAAAATTTTCTTGACGGGGGTTGGGTTTGAACTCACCACCTACGGGATATGGGCTGGCACCCTACCCCTCTGAGCCACAAGCGCCGTCCTGGACAGGTTTTTTGTTGTTGTTGTTGTTTTGAGACAGAGTCTCAAGCTGTCGCCCTGGTAGAGTGCAATGGCATCATAGCTCACAGCAACCTCGGATTCAGGCGCAAGCGATCCTCTTCAGTTTTTCTAGTTTTAGTAGAATTGGGGATCTCGCTTTTGCTCAGGCTAGTCACAGACTTGTGAGCTCAAGCTATCCACCCGCTTCGGCCTCCCAGAGTGCTAGGACTGCAGGTGTGAAACGCTGCCCAGCTTGTTTTTTAGTTTTGTTAGCAGATAAGTTTAGTTAAATAGTTATGTTTTATTTTATGAGTTAAGTATTGTATATAAGGCTGGAATTTACTATAGGTGAGCTACAGTTTTTTTAATTTTTTTGAATTTTTTAAAATTTCCCACTTTATTAAAAACAAATTATAGTAGAAATAATTTAATTGTCAAAATAAACTGTCCTGGGTGGCGCCTGTGGCTCAGTGAGTAGGGCACCGGCCTCATATACCGAGGATCGCAGGTTCAAACCCAGCCCTGGCCAAACTGCAACAAAAAATAGCCGGGCGTTGTGGCGGGTGCCTGTAGTCCCAGCTACTTGGGAGGCTGAGGCAGAAGAATCTCCTAAACCCAGGAGTTGGAGGTTGCTGGAGCGACTCCACTGCACTCTACCGAGGGTGAAAAAGTGAGACTCTGTCTCTACAAAAAAAAAAACAAAAAAAACAAAAAAAAACCTGTACTTTTAGTATATTGGGTTTGATCATTTGTATAAATTGTTGTAAGAATAATTATTAGTTATTTAGGGTTTATTTTTTGGGCCAGGGCTGGGTTTGAACCCATCACCTCCAGCATATGGGGCCAGCACCCTACCCTTTTGAGCCACAGGCACCGCCCTATTTAGGGTTTTTTAAAATTGGTTTTATTTGAACTTTTTATAAGGAATATTAGGTTACACTTGAAAGTTTTTTATGAGTCTAAGTTTTATCTGTGTAATTAGATATTTGTATATATTCGGTAATTTTTTTTATGGTTGCAAAGTCAATTGGGATTTTCAGACCTGTTAGAAAGTGATATTTTTTATTTACTGTAGATTAGGAACTGTTATTGATGAGGTATTTGGCTAGTTTTTTTTAAATGAGCTTTTCACTGGTTTTATAAAATCAACTTTAATTTTTTAACATAGTCTGGTTATCTTTGAAAATGTTATTTCAGTCAAAATCTTGGTAAAATAACCAGTATCTTTTATTGTGTTTTACAGAAGAAAACAAATTTTTATTAAATTTATGTAAATAATTATATTGTGAGAAATTAAGAATGTTTAGAAATAGCTTTTTGAATTCTGGAGAAATCAAGGAGAGAGAAAAATAAATGTTTTAGATTTTGTTTATAAGTACACGTATTGTTGAAAGTTATAAATAGTTCAAAAGATGGAGAAGTGTTTTTTTTTAATCTTCTGAATATAGAACAGAAAGAATCAGCAATGTTTTAAACAAAAAACTATAAAAAATCAGCTCAGTTTTATATAACTGATTTCTGTTCTGTTTGAAGTTAGCTTAGTAATATTTATGGAAATGTTAGGGTTTTGTTTTTGTTTTTTTGGCCTGGGCTGGGTTTGAACCCGCCACCTCGGGCATATGGGGCCAACGCCTTACTCCTTTGAGCCACAAGCGCCACCCCAAAATGTTAGTTTTTTATTTAAAGTCCTGGAAATTTGTGTTTCGTCTGATGGTATTTAATTTTTAAAGTTTTCAGAAATTTGTATTTAAGAGAGCCTGTCAACTTTTTATTATTTCTTTTGAAGGATAAACTTTGGATTTAGATAGTTCTAAAAAATATTTTTGAGATGAATTAAAAATTACTGATAACAGGGTAGTGCCTGTGGCCAAAGGAGTGGGGCGCCAGCCTCATATACTGGAGGTGGCAGGTTCAAGCCTGGCCTCGGCCAGAAACTGCAAAAAAAAAAAATTTACCAATAACACATATAGACAGACTAATATTTTATAATATTAGGGTATATGTATATATGAACATAATCTACAGAAAATTATTTTATATTTGACAATATTTTAATATAGTTTTAACATATCAAATAAGTCTAATATATCTTTTTTATACTTTCAGTGGTTTAAATATTTTAAAAAGACTGAATTTAGAGTTTTGATTTTGGAAGGGTTGTCAAATATCAAAGGTTTAAAACATTTGTTTAAACAGGATCACAAGTCAAAAGATTTTAAAGGCAATATATAGTCAACTGGATCATATGTAATTTGATCAAATTATTACACTTTATAATATATAAAAATTAATATTAAATTTAATTAATATTAAATATACAGTCAACTGGATCATGTAAATTAAATTATGTAATTTAAACAAAGTATTATATAAATTAAACAAAGTATTACAATTTATTACACTTTATAAATGACTCAGGCATTTTACAAAACATGACGTAACTTTAAAGTTTTAAGTTATCAACAAGTGTTCTGAAACCACAACATAGGCACTATTTCTGGTGCCTTTTCCTTGTCTTTTTAAGTTTCACATGGCCATGTGGCATCAAAGATAGCTGTAAAGGACTTATCTGTGTCCTTAATTTATTTACCAGATGTAGAGTTCAAGACAGAAAGCAGGAAGAATGGAGCATTTAGTTCGTTTCAGAACAACCAGGTGCAAAGTTGGAGCAGGGAAGAAGGGGCTATGTGGGCTAGGCTGTGCCCTGTAATTGTTGGCTTAGGTATGGAGAATATGTCTTTAAGGCCTTACTATAGTTACTTCTTTAGACCTCAGAGTTTAGAGGCTTAAAATCAAGAACGTAAGTTCACAGTCAAATCCAGAAAAATTTAGAAATATAATAGTGGTGGCTGTTTTATAATCATTAAATATCTAAACTTTAATAGCAGGTTTAAAGTTCATTTTATATCAAAGAATACCAAAGTCACCTGAATAAAAAGACATTTGAATAAAACCAGCACATTGGACCCCATGATTGCATTAATGTACACTGCTATGATTTAATTTTTAAAAAAAAGATATTTGAGTTTTATTGTTTATTTGTTTTTCTGATAAAATAGTTGATGTTGCAGGAAGATGAGGCCCAGAGGAGAGAAAGAGCACCCAAACATGTTTAAAAGAGGAAGGGCTTTATTTCAGCTGGCAGAGCCACGGCATTTAAAACAACTGCACTCCTCCACTGGCTCAGTCTTCTCCTTTTTATCTCCAGTCAAAAAGTTCTGGCCCATGAATTTCTCATTGGTCATTTTGAATCAAGCTGGAGAAGCAGGCTTGGGCTTGTACCACACTGCAGGCTTTGACAGAAGTGGAAGCAAGCATTAGTTTCCAGGTCCCCCAAAATTAAGTTTCTATAAATTCTTTTTTTTAATTTATTATTTTTTTATTGATTCATAGCTGTGTACATTAATGCAATCATGGGGTACAGTGTGGTGTTTTCATATACAATTTGAATTTTTTTCATCGAACTGGTTAACTTAGCCTTCATGTCATTTTCTTAGTTATTGTGTTAAGACATTTATATTCTACTTTTAGAAAGATTCACTTGTACCCTTGTGAGGTAAAAGTTGAGTCACCAGAGGGAGGACCTGGCAGGTGTATCCTTGGGGTTTCCTTGAGAAAACCTCTGTTTTCTTACACCTTACTTTTTCTGGATATCCTCTCACAATTTAAGGGCTTACTTTTTTTTAAAAAGACAATTAATTAGAGCTCTTTTGTGTGTATATATATATATTTTTTATTTATTATTACTTTTTATTTTTTAATTTTTTTGCAGTTTTTGGCCAGGGCTGGGTTTGAACCCGCCACCTCTGGCATATGGGGCCAGCACCCTACTCCTTTGAGCCACAGGCACCGCCCTCCCCTTTTGTGTATTTTGATAGTGAAATATCATAGGCACATGACATGTATAGACACACAAATAGGCAAACAGAAGCAGAATTTATATTTGTCGGCTTTTAAACATATATTTGTATGCAGACTATTCATCTTTTAATTACCTAATTTACTTATTTTAGTAGTTTACCTAGGTTTTAGATATTTTTCAGTTAACCATTTTTATACCATGTTAATTAGATATATAATATAGTTTTAATTATTGTTTTTAATTTATAAATTTTGCCAAGAAAAAACAAACTTAAGTATTTTAACTGAAGTTGTTATTTTAAACAATGTAACAGCATTATAATAATTCAAGATTCCATTTAAAGTCCACTTTAGTTCTCTAGTCAGGATCATTGATAGATCAGCCTGGCCATGTTACAGTAAAATTTCATTACTTTTTAGCCACAGGTAGGTACCTATACTGAGACCAATCAGACAGAATATGTCCCTATGGGCTATCATTTGGGATTGAGGCCTGAGCTCCCATAATACACACCAGATACAGAAACACCAAATTTCTCAAGAACAAAATCAGAACTGACGAGAACTAAAGTTCTCAGCATGCAACCAGAATAAAGCAGGTGGACCTTAGTGAGTGACGACAATGGTGAATGTGTGAGAGCAGAGCTCCAAGACTCCCAGGAAAGATATGGCAGCGCTGCTAGGAATGTTGGAGCACTGTACTCCCAGGAAGCATCCAGGCGACCTCTAGGCTTCCCAGGCAGCACTTACACGGCACTTACTAGAGTATTCTAGGGGTCCCTTTGTGGTTGCCAAAAATGTTACCAGATGAAGAGGGTCCAGCCACCTGTCCCTGTTACCCCTGCAGATGGAGATAGATCTACCAAACTTTGTTTGCAGAAGGCTGGGATTTGGGGGAACAGTGAGAATAGCTTCTCCAAGACTTCTTTATTTTTATTTTTTAAATTATAATTTTATATATTTATTATATTTATATAATTACATTTATCTATTTATTTATAAATATTTTTTTAAACAATAATTAACAAAACTCGTAACTCTTAAATAATTAACAACCTTTTAATTTAAAAGTTGATCTCCTGGGCGGCGCCTGTGGCTCAAAAGAGTAGGGTGCCAGCCCCATATGCCGGAGGTGGTGGGTTCCAACCCAGCCCCGGCCAAAAATAGCAAAAAAAAAAAAAAAAAGTTAATCTCCTAAATCAATACACCTAAACTACTCAAAATGGACATCTTTAAAATAAAAGCTAAATTTACAAAACAATAAAAAGAATAGAAAAAAAATAAAAATCACACAAAAACCAATCAAACTGACCATGTTGTATCTGCCCTAGCCTGACAAACTTCATTTTAGTCTCACTATATATACTTTCATGCCTGTCTTGAATAGGTTAAGTAGATTAATTTAAGAAATTAACTTTTAAATTTAAATGTTGTAATAAGTCACTGAGATATACTGATTATTATTTAAAATAGAGGTTGATGTGGTCTTTACTTTAAACTTGTGTATATAAAACTATATTTTAAAAAGTAAAAAAAAAATCTTAGAAAGACTACTCTCACTGATCTCTAAAATTCTGGCCTGTTGACAAATAAAACTGGTAGATCTATCCACTTCTCTACATATTAGCTGACAGTAACAGGTAGTGAGATCCGCTCCATCTGATAACAATAGTATTATATATCATAGTATTTTAAGTTCTAAAAACACTAAGTTCAACAACATTCTTCCTCTTAAGAATTCTCTTCAAATGTTTTATATATGTATGTATGCATATATATGTGTGTTGTTGTATGTATACATGTATTGAAGGAACTAAGGAAATTTCACCCTAAAATACAGAATTTCTCTGTGCCAAGTTGTTAGTCTCAGGGTTTGAAGAATAACAGCACAGACCATACTGATAAATGGTGGGATAGAGTTTATTGACAGGGAAGGACTGATATTTCGAGAAAGATTTATAAGCCAAAAGAGGGGGAACAGAACCCCCAGCAATGGAGTAGGGGGAATCCAAGTGGGAAGGCCTCCCTCTGCCAGTCTTCAGTCTAGGGGGCTTATTTTGTTTTGTTTTGTTTTATTTTATTTTATTTTGAGACAGAGTCTCACTCAGTTGCCCTGGGGTTGAGTGCCATGGTGTCAGAGCACACAGAAACTTTTTGGGTTTGAGTAATCCACTTGCCTCAGCCTCCCGAGTAGCTGGGACTACAGGCACCTGCCATAACTTCCTAGTTAGTTTTTTTTTTCTTTTTTTTTTTTTATTGAATGTTAACTATGTACATTAATGCACTTCTGGGGTACAGTGTGGGGTTTTCACATGCAATCTGAAATAGTTCCATCAAACTGGTCAACACGGCCTTCATGTCATTTTCTTAGTTATTGCTTTAAAACTTTCACATTCTACTCTTAGAAAGATTCACCTGTACCCCTATATTGAAGTATACTTTTCAATAAATTTGTAAAGGTCTCTTGGTGATAAATTCCTTCAGATTTTGTGATCATGTCTTTGTTTCACTCTCACTGTGGAACAATCATTTAACTGAATCTATAGAATTTTATGTTAGTAATTATTTTCTCCTAGGAGTTTGTCTTAAAGGATTAAGAAGGGCTAAGAGGGAGTAGGTACCTCTGGTTTTCTAGTTTGAAAATTTTTCCCATCAGAATACCTAAAAGTGAACTGAACCATGGTTGGTACCCAAATGCAAAGCCACGCTAAGGACCACAGAAACTCCACAGAGATTCTGGTTGCTCACATTATAGCATCAGTCTTCCTGCATGTCCATGTAGGTGTATATATCTCTCCTGGGTTGTAAGCCACCAACAAGCCATCCTCTCACTTTGTCACCTTTGTCTTCCTGTTCCAGTTCCTGGTTTTCCAACGCAAGACATGAATGGAGCCTTCTTTTGTAGGGAGTCAGTTGAAGACCACACTACATAAGTCAGTTTTGTATTCATTACCCTCCATATCTGCAAACAATCCATCTTTCTCTCTCTGCTTTTCTACAAATATGTATTTCCTACTTACAGAAAAATCTCTTCTTGTCTCTGCACCCTCCACCTACCATCTCATTTCTCTGCTTTCCTCCAAGCTAGAGTTTTTGTGTTGTCTGCCTACATTCACTGTACCCATTTTTTAAAAAAATTCTTATTCACTCTTCAACCCACTTCATCTGCTTCTCCCCTCTGCAGCACCTGTGAAAAGCAAGTCATCCCATGAGCATATCGCATGCCATCAAATTTCTTTTAAAAATGATTAAATGAGAATGAACATTTTATACCTGAATCTTGTCTTAGGAAAAACTACTAATAGGAGACTTACATAATCATATAACTCAAATGCTTGTTATATACTGCAAAATTATCCTACAGAAGGGGGGAGAGAGAGAAAAAGAGAGAGAGACAACTCACATTTAGAGTCATTTCCTCCTGACACTGTAGACAATAGTTTTCTGCCATTAATAGTGGGCTGACAATTACCGCTAAGCTCCCAATGAAATGACAGATTTAGAGGGTCTACCAGATTAAAAATGGGGTCTTGGGCAGCACCTGTGGCCAGTAGGTAGTGTGCTGGCCCCATATATGGAAGGTAGCAGATTCAAACCTGGCCCTGGCCAGCCAAAACAGCAGTGGCAACTGCAACAAAAAATAGCTAGGCATTGTGGCAGGTGCCTGTAGTCCCAGCTACTCAAGAGGCTGAGGCAATAGAGTCGCCTAAGCACAGGAGTTAGAGGTTGCTGTGAGCTGTGATATCATGGCACTTTATCCAGGGTGATAGAGTGAGACTCTGTCTCAAAAAAAGAAAGAAAAAATGGTGTCTTTCTACCAACATTTATTTTGCATTTACTCTGTGCAGGTCACCTTGAAAGAAAATTGAGCTTATATATAAAACATTCATTCACTCACTTATCTAACAGATAAGTGCCTGCTGTATGCTTAACACTGAATTCCTTACCTACCATTTTAGCTATTTAGAAATGTTTAAACTACATGTCTAAATTTTATACTGCCTCTATTCCACATCTGGTACTGAAGTATTGCCACAGAAGGTTGTCAGTAATTTGTTACACATTATTCTCTGCAGTGGTTCTCAACCTTCCTAATGCTGAGATATATTTTCATTGTTACAAAGGGGTCGTAACCCACAGGTTGAGAACCGCTGTAAGATTGTAAGCTTGAAATTTTCAGCATATCATTGTAAAAACATGACCTTGGGTTTTCCTACTGTGTTCACAGCCACCTCTCCCATTATGCTTTGCCTATGTAACTTCTTCATCAGCAAGTGTCAGAGAAGCAGGTTCATGACACCTTGTTTCTGGCTGTCTGCTTAACTTCATTAGAAAGGGAGACACTGAAAGAGAAAGACACAGTGGCTTGTGCTTGTTTGACTGATTTATGTTCTTCAAAAGGCAATATCACAAAGGCACTGGGTACACTTATACTGTGTGTATATCCATAAAGATAGAGGAGTCGTGGAAGCTTTGAGGAAAGGCCTCTGGAGGTCATTCTGTGTCTGAGGTTCTTAGGCTGCAGTCAAGTATGAGTTTCATGAAATGTGATGAGCAGAAAAGGACAAATATATCTATCTGTGGCAGGTACTTAGAACTGCTCCCCCTCACCAATCCCACCCCTACAACCGTAGAAAATTAGCCCTAGAGTGGCCAATTTCATTCAGATTGTAAGGAAGAGGTTTAGGCAAATTATTTGGGGGAAAGAGTTAGGCAGCCTCTTTGAGCCCCTGTGCTGCTACAGCTGGTGTTGTGCAGGATTTCTTCATGCAGAAACAGAAGCCTCACCTAGTGATCAGTGACCTTCAGAAGCACAACTGGATAAAGAGAACTATGAAACTCTAAGAAAAGAAATAGCTGAAAATGTTAACAAATGGAAAAACATACCATGCTCATCGCTAGGAAGAATTAACATTGTTAAAATGTCCATACTACCCAAATCAATATATAATTTTAATGCAATCCCTATTAAAGTTCCATTGCCCTACTTTAAAGATCTTAAAAAAAAATAATACTTCATTTCATATGAAATCAGAAAAACCTTGAATAGCCAAGACATTACTTAGGAATAAAAACAAAGCAGGAGGAATCACGCTACCAGACATCAGACTATACTATAAATCCATTGTGATCAAAACAGCAGGGTACTGGCCCAAAAACAGAGAAGTAGATGTATAGAACAGAATAGAGAACAAAGAGATGAACCCAGCTACTTACCATTATTTGATCTTTGACAAGCCAATTAAAAACACTCAGGGGGGGAAAAGATTCCCTATTTAACAAATGGTGCTGGGTGAACTGGCTGGTGACCTGCAAAAGACTGAAACTGGATCCACACTTTTCACCACTAACTAAGATTGACTCTCACTGGATTAAAGATTTAAACTTAAGACATGAAACTATAAAAATACTAGAAGAAAGTGTAGGGAAAACACTTGAAGAAATCGGCCTGGGTGAAAATTTTATGAAGAGGACACCCCGGGTAATTGAAGCAACATCAAAAATACACTACTGGGACCTGATCAAACTAAAAAGCTTCTGCACAGCCAAAAGCACAGTAAATAAAGCAAGTAGACAGCCCTCAGAATGGGAGAAGATATTTGCTGGTTATGTCTCTGACAAAGGTTTAATAACCAGAATCCACAGAGAACTCAAATGTATTAGCAAGGAGAGAACAAGTGATCCCCTCTCAGGGTGAGCAAGGGACTTGAAGAGAAACTTCTCTGAAGAAGACAGGCACATAGCCTACAAATATATGAAAAAAATGTTCATCATCCTTAATCATCAGAGAAATGCAAATCAAAACTACTTTGAGATACCATCTAACACCAGTAAGATTAGCCCATATCACAAAATCACAAAATCACAGATGCTGGCGTAGTTGTGGAGAAAAGGGAACACTTCTACACTGCTGGTGGGATTGCAAACTAATACGTTCCTTTTGGAAAGACATCTGGAGAACACTTAGAGAACTAAAAATAGACCTGCCATTTGATCTATAATTCCTCTATTAGGTATATATCCAGAAGATCAAAAATCAAACTACAATAAAGATATTTGTATCAAAATGTTCATTGAAGCCTAATTCATAATTGCTAGGTCATGGAAGAAGCCCAAGAGCCCATCAATCCATGAATGGATCAATAAATTGTGGTATATGTATACCATGGAATACTATGCAGCCATTAAGAAAGATAGAGATTTTACCTCCTTCATGTTTACATGGATGGAGCTGGAAAATATTCTTCTTAGCAAAGTATCCCAAGAATGGAAGAAAAAGTATCCAATGTACTCAACCCTACTATGAAATGAATTTATAGCTTTTATAGGAAAACTATAACCCAATTTTAGCCCAGGAATATGGGGAGAGGGGAGCGGAAGGGGAGGGGAGGAAAGGTAGAGGGAGTGTGATTGGTGGGATCACGCCTATGGTTCATCCTATAAGGGTACATGTGAATCTCTCTAAATGTAGAATATAAATGTTTCAACACAATAACTAAGAAAAAGACATGAAGGCTATGTTAACCAGTTGGATGAAAGTATTTCAAGTTGTATACAGAAACAGTACACTGTACCCCATGATAGTATTAATGTACACTGCTATGATTTAATAAAAAACAAACAAACAAAACAGAAGCACAACTGGGCTCTTGTCTCTGGTGACCTAGCTACTCAGCTTGCACCTAATTATAGCACTTTCTGAGAGAGGATCTAATTGAGTTGTTTGATTGTCATTCAGTTAGGAATGCATTAGCTGCTGCAGCCGCAGCCACCACAACCACTTTGCCCAAGAATGTGTAGGGAGAAGGGAAGTTCCAACAGATCCCCACTTGTATCTTAGTGGCCCAGACTGCCATATAAACCCCCTCAGGTGCAAAGGAAGCTCAGAAATTTAGTATTTGGTATCTATATTATCTACAGTAGAAGCAGGTAGAGAAGAGGGAGCTGGGACTGGAATACCTGCCTTTCCTTCCAATATGAAGCACAGATCTTCACACCAAGGCCCCTCAGGTGATTGGCTTGGGTATAATCATCACAGGGTCAGGCATAGATCCTGGATCAGCCAGTTTTTTTAGCCAGGGTAGCAGAACCAACTTCACTTAAAGCGTATAGCCCAAGTCAAAGCGACTTAATGCAGAAGAGCCACTTGGAAAATTAACTTTAGCAGGGGCTATCAGTGTGGATCATATTCCAAGACTATTGTGCAGAAGAAGTTCCTCAAGATCTTGGAAAGGCTAACTCTCAAACTCTTTGTGTAGTTACTATTGTACCTGGACCTTTGCTGTTAAAAACATGGATTAATGCTCTTTCATATATTTTTATTATGCTTAAAATATTCCAGAAGTTCACTCTATTTCCTGTATGTTTTATAGATTCCTACATGATGTCAGGAGTAAGAAAGGTTTTGGTGGTATAACAGAAACCAGAACGAATGGTATTACTTTCCTCAGGGATCTTACACTCTGGCATAAGAATAACATTTATGAAATCGTCACACAAATAAACATGTAATTATACACTCAAATGCCATTAAAGAGGAGAGAGCAATGAGATTATAAGCAAAGAAACTGACCTTACCTATAGTACAGGGAAGATATCCCTGAGACAGTGCTTTTGAGCAGAAATGTAAAAGAATTAAAACGGTGAAGGGATGAGCAGTGAGGGATAAGATTTCAAGCATGGGAATTTGTATGTACAAAGGCCCTGAGTCAGAACAAAGAATGGCATTTCTAAAAAATTGAAAGAATCAGTGTAGCTGGAGCAATGTGAGAAGGAATAAATTGGTGAGAGATGAGGTTTGACCCACACAGGGTCTTGAGGGGACTTTGAAGGGACTCAGGTCACAGGGCTGACCTGTCATTTTTGCACTTAACCAATTTTTTAACATTTGCACTGAAGGTGATGACCCAGTTTCTGACTGTGGCTTGTTGCCTCTTGGGGGACCCTTTCTGTCCCACTTATTCTGGTGGGTGTTTGGGATTTGAGTAGACCCAGTTAACACACTTTTCTTCTTTGCCCACTTTTCAAATTAATTGAGAAACAAAATAATATAGCAGATGAAGATGAAGCAGATGAATCAAATGCCATCTTTTTTTCTGATAAAGCCTGGGTCAGAAGATAAAACTTACTTTAAGAGCCAAAATGGGGTTGCAAACTCCCTTCACCCAGTCCCGACTCTGGGACAACCCACCTGAGGGACAGTCTGGATTTGCAAAGTAGTCACAGATAGATGCCCAGGCTACTCCTTTCCATAGTCTACGTGCAGAGAGAAGGAGGGAGAGACCAAAATGGGCCCAATTTCTCCTCCCTCCCCCAAGTCCTTTCATAGATCAGCTTCTCTCACTTCAGAAATGTGGGCCTAAATCAGTGTCTCTACCTCTTTAAGGAGGGAAAGTGTTTGGAAAAAAATCCAACAGTGCTTAGGGAAACTACTGTCATGGTTTTGCAACTTCAGGAGCAGGGAACAAACGTTCTGCCTTCATCACTGCTAAGAGTTATTAAGAAAAAAGGACTCAAATACAACCTGGTTCTTTTGAATGAAGATAGATTCTGATAAATGGTGAAATATGGCATGTTCTAGGAGGCATATAATACTACTGAATACGAAGTTGTAGTCCCCAAAGTCTATGCGTTCCATGCTGAACTAACTTCTTTTTCATCCACATAAGTAAAATTTTCCACTTGTTTCTTTTTCAAACCTTGCTTGATGTGACAGATGCCTGAAATATGTCTAAATTAAAAGTGTGATTTTTTTTAGGGTCACAGAATGTTGGTGCCAGAAAGGACCTCAATGGTCATCAAATTTATTTCTATTTCTTAAATTTATTGGAAAATACAAGACTGAGAGAGATTAAGTGACCTGTTTAAGGTCACACAAGCCATTCGTGTCCCTTTCCCAATTATTTGGATACCATAACCAGAGCAGAGATATTTCCAACTACATTGTGTTGATACATCTGAGAAACCCACTACTTATGGAAAATCTGTGATGTCTTTGTAAAAATGAAATACAGAGGCTTTTTTGAAATAAAAGTCACCATTTTTGTCTATTAATAAAAATTTGTGTATTTTGTTTATTACTTTTCCTATAGTGGAATAACCCCTGAACTTGTGGTTTGATTATTCTGGTTCTAATAAATGTCTCCTTTTAAATGTTCTCTTTTCCTAATTAACAAAGTACCAAGTAGGAAGAGATAAGTTATATACTTTAATTACAATAACCCCAGGCTACCGTGAGAATTCTTATCACTGGCTTGAACGGTGCATTCTGAACTCTTTTGGAAATAGCATTAGTAAAAACATCATGTGAGCTGTGGCTTTGAGATCTGAGGTGGTGGGGGCATCAGGAAACCAGAGCAATGACCTTTAATTCCAGGTTCTTTGGATCCTGCTGTGCTCGGTCCTCTGTGCTCATTTCCTTCCTATTAGACATGGGAAATTACTATTAGCCTGGATTATGATGAGACATAGGGAGTTTGGGTTGTGAAAAATGGTGCTGGGTGCAGCATCACCAGTCTAAAATTCTAGATCAGGTCTGCAACCAGTAAGGCTGTTGTGGCGAGTCACATGGACTTACCCAGCCTCAGTTTAGTCCTCGAGATAATGGACTGGTTATGTTAGCTGATCTCTAAGGTCTTTCTATAAAAGTTAAAATGTCTTTGACTCTAAATTCTTGTAATTCCATATTCCTTTTCCCATCCTTGTTTCATACCTTGGTTCCCCAAACTGAGTGACCTCCGGTTGCAAAGAAATATGTTATATAAAGTATAACAGAAGTGATGTTCACAAAGACCAGAGAACTTTATCCTTTGAGTAATGTACACCTTTTTTACTTGTCAAAACAAGTAGGGAATCTGGAATCTGAAAATCATGCTTCTCTCATCATGGTATCATTTCTATGTTCCAGGTTTCTTCTACTGAAGTATTGATATGTTAGATACTTGATGCCAAAACATCTGTCTGATCGAGTATTATGGGTATTGAACCAGCAATCATATGACCTGGTTCTAGAATCAGATATTCCTATCATGAGATGCATAACCTTGGTTTTATGTCATTTGTCTTCTGTGGCTTCAGTTTCCACATTTATGAGATGAGAAGTTTGGACTGGGTGGTGTCTAAGGTCTCTTTCAACTCTAACTTCTACCTCTGACTTTGAGAATGGGATAGGATTGGCGGCAGTATGGGTCTTTGAACTTGAAGGCAGAGTTCTGCCATGTAAGGATTTCTCTCCAGATATTCCCACACTTAAATAGGCCTGGCCAGTTGGGCCAGGACAGAACATAGTGCACCATTGTGGGAGTGTCTCCTCTGCTTGGTAGAGGTCTAAGCCTTTAGTGAGTGTGTGAAATGTTAATTAAATGGAGAAAGGGAGAGAATAACAAGAAATCTTATGGTTTCTGCCCTCAAGAAGTTCATGATTGAGTTGGTAAATATGATGGCAGGATTCTAAGGCCAGCAGTCCAGAAGATGTACGCTGATTTCATCAAGCTGTGGAAGCTTATTCTAAGCTTATGATTAGAGGCATATATCTGTGGGTGAGTAGCCCCATCTAGGAGAATATTAAGGAATGTCCTACAGGTCTTGGTGGAGTCATACTTTGTGAAGTCACCATGTTTTTCCTCCAGAAAAGTCTGATGTTCTCTTTTTAATATATCACTTGATTTTGGGTATCTGGTAGTACATATGTAACTCTGTCTCCACAGAAGGCATGCCAACTGGAAGAGTACGTAGACTATGTGCAAGGAGACGGGAAATGGAAAAAGATGGCAGTGTGGAGAAGAATATTAACCAAGGTCTTAGGATAAGAAGATACAAGAAAATACATGATATATTCATAAGTCAAGTAGACCACTTTAACCATTATATGGCTTTTAAAAAGAACCTTAAAACATAATTTAGATTCAGATTAAGAGGCATGTGGTAGTCAAAAGAGAGACCAAGGATAAATTCAGCTATACCAGTTACTATCTGAATGCCTGGGAGCAAGTTCTTTAACCACTTTGTGTTTATGTACCCTCTTGGTAAAATGGGAGTAATATCACTAATTTCATAGTATTTGGGGAAGATTAATTGAAACAATGCACTGAAAGATCCTAGAGCACAAAAATGATCAATTTATGTTCATTTTTTCCAATTCCAGTCTCTGTCTACCTCCACAGTAGCTTCTTCTCTTACAGGAGAGTGGGAGAGCAGTCAGCAAAAAGACCTTGAATTTGAATTAGACTGGGCCATTTACAGGGTCTTTTATTTTAGGCAAATCACTTAACCCTTAATTATAGTTTACTTACCTACAAAATGATCATCCTTACATTTGATCATACTTACATTTTGGGATTATCACAAGATTTAGAAGTAGATGATGGTAAGAAGGAGAGAGGCAGTAGATTTCAACATCTACAGTGATTAGGGAGAGAAGGGTGAAAAAGAAGAGCTGCTTAAATTGACATCCTTGAATATTTGACCAATAAGGCTAGAATTTATGTTGTAGGCAGTAGGAAGATGCTGAAGGTGCTTTTTCAGATAGGGAACCATAAGGTGAAGAAAATCTTAACATTGGTGAGAATATGTGCAAGAATGTCAAGAAGGTGCTCGGGGCAAGGAAGAGCATCCTGGAGTTATAGAGACCAACTTATGAAGACAAAACCCAGCTTTCTTTGTGTATGTGTTATGGAATTCTTTTATTAACAGATAAATTTATCCTTCTGAAATCCAACAATTCTGAATACACAAGAGAGATGGAGGTAGAAATGGAGAGCCAGGGAAGGGGCAGAGAGAAGAGAGAGAGCAGGGAGAGCTAGAGAAAGACATAACAGTCCATTCTTATCCACAGAGGACATATTCCAAGCCCCTGCTGATGCCTAAAGTCACAAATAGTACCAAATTCTCTATATACAGCAAAACTAGCACAAACGTCTTTTTCTTTCTTCACAATTTCATGGATGGAAAATGAGTTCTTGCTGTAGAACTTAGCAACCTCAGCAAACCATTTTTATTCCTTATTGAGTACTCTCACCTTTTCACTTAGGAAGCACTTCATGGATTCTCTTAACATATCCAAATTTCCGGCATCACAAGTCTTGTGTTTTGGAACTATTGATGAAGTCAGTTAAGGGTGACTTGAATGCACTCACTGCTGTACCACAATATTCAACATGATGACTGAGATGGCTGCTCAGTGATGGACAGGCAGGGAGCATGGATAGCATTGACAAGCTGGACAAAGGAATGATTTGCTCCCCAGGCAGGACAAGAGCAGGCGGCCCAAGATTTCATCACACTACTCAGAACTTACAAATTGTTTCTTTCTAAAATTTCCCATTTAATATTTTGGACCACAGCTGATCAAGAATAACTGAAATTGTGGAAAGTAAAAATGTAGGAAAGAAGAAGTACTGTACAGAGATAAAGATAGACAAAGGTCAGAAGCTGTCCTCAAGGGCTTTTTGGCTTTCTGTGTCAAGATGTGTGGCACCTAGCTGTGCTGCATGCAGGTGGCTTGAGAGAACAGGCATAAAACTTGCTTTTGAGCATAAATTTATGCACCTGGGCATAAATTGGCAGGCAGGCTATTTTAAACAAAACTGTAGAGAATTGATGTAGAAAAGGTGAGCACACCTCCTCCCCTGTGTTACCAACTTCCACCAAAATGTGCCTGGACACTTGAGAATAGCTCATTCCATCTGCCCATGGATCATCTCTTGACCACATCCCTTTCTTCTGATCAGCAACATCCTTTTTATCATTTCCTTCAGCTCCACTTTCAATCTGGTTGCTTTTTACCTGGAGAAGTGCTATGGTATGAATGGTTATGTTTCTCCCCACCCCCGTAACATGTGCATATTAAAATCCTAACCCTCAAGGTGGAGCCTGTGGGAGCTCATTAGATCATGGAGTTGGAGCTTTCAGGGATAGGATCAATGCCCTTATTAAAGAGGCCCAAAAGAGCTTGTTTGCCCCTTTCACTGTGAAGAAGCCCCAAAGAAGCACCATCTGTGCAGAAGTAGGTCTTCTCTGGGTACTGCAAGAGCTCTGATCTTGGACTTCACAGCCTTTAGAACTATAACAAATATGTGTTTATTGTTTATAAGCCATCATTTCCAAATGAACTAAGACAGAGAAGGTGAGTTTGTTTTTATGAGAAAGCTATTTGGCTTAGCTTATTCTGAAAGTATTATGTTTTTAAGTTAAGTTTATGGTTTTTTATAATTTTTTCTTTTTTTATTAAATCATAGCTGTGCATATTAGTCCAATCATGGGATACAATGTGCTGGTTTTATATACAATTTGAAATATTTTCATCAAACTGGTTAACATAGCCTTCATGGCATTTTCTTAGTTATTGTATTAAGACATTTATATTCTACAGTTAGTAAGTTTCACACGTACCCTTGTAAGATGCACCATAGGTGTGGTGCCACCAATTACCCTCCCTGCAGCCATCCTCCCCTCTCCCCTCCCCTCCCTCTCCTCTTTCCTCTTCTTCTTGGGCTATAATTGGGTTATAGCTTTCATAAGAAAGCAATAAATTGGTTTCATAGTAGGGCTGAGCACATTGGATACTTTTTCTTCCATTCTTGAGATACTTTGCTAAGAAGACTATGTTCCAGCTCCATCCATGTAAATGTGTAGGAGGTAAAGTCTCCATCTTTCTTTAAGGCTGCATAATATTCCATGGTATACATATACCACAACTTATTAATCCATTCGTGGGTCAATGGGCACTTGGGCTTCTTCCATGACTTAGCAATTATGAATTGGGCTGCAATAAACACTCTGGTACAAATATCTTTGTTATAATGTGATTTTTGGTCTTCTGGATATATACCTAGTAGAGAAATTATAGGATCGAATGGCAGGTCTATTTTTAGATCTGTAAGCGTTCTCCAAACATCCTTCCAAAAGGACAGTATTAGTTTGCATTCCCACCAGCAGTGTAGACGTGCTCCCTTTTCTCTAAATCCATGCCAACATATCTGGTTTTGGGATTTTGTGTTGAGGGCTAATCTTGCTGGAGTTAGATGATATCTCAAAGTAGTTCTGATTTGCATTTCTCTGATTGATGTTTCATTTCCTATTGAACTTTATAATTGGTTTGTGCTAGTATAAAAATGCTATTTGTCTTTAACAATATTTTATTTTCCAGCCTTGTTGACGGGTACTCCTTTATAATTTTAATAGTTTGTTGATTCACTTGTATTTTTATGTACATTATTCTATAATTTACAAACAATGGCAAGTTTTCCTTTCCAAATTTTATTTATTTCAATTTATTATCTGATCACATTGACAAACCTCCATTACTATGCTCCCCCCACCCCCATGGCATTTGGAGAAATTAGCCTTGTCTAATTTTGGACTCAGTCCTGGCTAGGAAACCACACATCTTCTTGGCTAGGAATGTGGTAGTTTTTCCTATAGGGCTTTTATCAGCTTTTTGTGGGGAAGAGGGTGGGCTCAGAACCTGGCTGAAAAGGAAATAGAGGTATATGGAAAGGCTTTGATAACAAACTCAGGGACTCTTTGTATGAAAGCCAGGTATAGTAAAGATGTATTTTGGTTTTGTACTGGAGTGATTGCTAGGAGCCAAGTTCCCTCCCTTTCTTTTGTCTCCTATTCTCTCATGCCTTAAGGTAGTCTGAGCCCTTGTTCTTAAACCCCCCAAACTCCTCCACTTGCACCCACTGGCTCTTCTGTCCTTTCCTCCACTCTGTCCTCCTTCCCCACTCTATCCTTATTACACAGTGTACATTAACTTGTCTTCCAGAGAAACATAACCCTTCCTTTTGGGGAAGGGGGAAATGGAATACCCAAATAGCAGGTGGGAGCAGAGAGAGGACTGAGAACGTATTTCCCATTGGTAAATTTTATCCTTTTTGCAACGTGATTAGGCGCGTTGCAGTAGATCATTAGATGCACAGGTAGAAATATCTGAAAACGTTAGTACCCTTGGCTCTACATCCTCTATCCCATCAGACTAACTTCAGGACTTGCGCAGTGTGACATCTGCCTCCATCACCACTGTGTCCTCCTTGTGCAATCCATCGTATTCTATTTATTTATTTAGTTAGGCAGCTGCATCATATTGCTGATCCAATTTGAAATTACACTTAACTGAATTCCCAGTGTTACCCAGTTATTTGTATAATTAGTTTTTGGATCTAATTCAAAGATTTTACATTTGCTGTTTTTAAAATTCCATTCGGATGCTCTAGCTTATAAAGAGTTTTAGAAACTAGTCTCTGTTATCCAACATACAACCCAGTGCTCCAATCATCTTGTCATCTGTAGCATTTGATAGGAATGCCATCGGTGTGCTCATCCCAACCTTTGATAAATATGTCAAAGAGGACAGGGCCAGGGAAGAGCCCGAGGCACACCACTGTAAAATCATCTTCAGGCTGACATGGAATTAGCATTCTTGGACATGACTCTTCAATTATTGATGAAGTCACCTGATTGCACGTACATCCACTCCACATTTCTGTGTGTGGTCCACAGGATTTCAGGAGAAATCCTGTTAGACGCTTCGCTGAAATACTAATTCACTGTGTATGCGGCATTTCCTCGACCGACCTACCTGATGAGTAAACCCATGTGTTGTTGAGTTTTAGTTCATTTTAAATGAATTTCAATTAGATTAAGCAAGAGAGATAATTTATGAGTTCACTGAACTGTATATTCTATACCCAGAGCTCTGGTGTTCTCCCCCATGTGGCTCTGCCGCCTCTGGACTAGGCCCTTTATCACATCATCTGTTCACTCTCAAAGGCAAGACAGCGACCACCAGCTGGACAGTGTCCTTCCAAACAACTCTTCCAATGTCCTGGAGATGCGTCTTGTTGTCTTTGACTAGAGGATAAGGCCATGTCCAAACCACACCCAGGGATGATCTGAGTGGCCAGCCCTGGGTCACATGCCACCTTTGACACTGGGGTGGGGTCCAGACTCTGCTCCCCTCAATTTACGTAAAGCATGAAAGCCTCAGGATGACAATGTTACCAAAAGAAGAAGAATGAATTAGTATTTCCTATACAGTGTAAGCTCCACAGCATCTCCTGAACATACTGTTACCCTAAACTAAGGATTATTTACATTGTATATTATTATTTAACCAATTACTTTATATATATATGTTTGTATAAGTATGGCCAATTATATATGTGTATATAGTGAGAAATATATATATATATATATACACACACACACACAGAGACATGTCTAATCAGCATTTATCATGCAGTTGAAAGCATGCGATGCTTGGATAAACAATGTGTCATCAGAAGTTTGTTTCTATAGAGATGTCTAATGAGTATTCTCCCTTCTGCAGCTGGCCAGCTAACTTCATAGCCACTCACCACAGAAATCTGGGCAAGGCAGCCTGTCCACAGATGAGAGGTGGGTGTATCGTGCATGCATTCTGTGGTGAGCTGTCTTGCTATGAAAAGATAATTTCTTGGTCCTGATTCATTTGGATGGCAATGGTAACACATGATCCAGAATATAGTGGTCTTAAAGCAACAGGAAATGCCAGGGTTGGAAGACAGAGGAACGAGAGCTGTACTTTGACTTTGATACAGCTATCAGAATCAGGAGCTGAAAGTTGCTTATCCAGAGATGGATTTTCCAAATGCACGTCATGGTCTGATTGGTTTGTCACCAGGGCACTTTACCAGGCACTTAATTTTATCTGTTCTAATCACATTTAAGTCCATGAAGAAGCCTCACTCACTGTGTAAAAACTTGGCCACGGGAAAGCACACGGCTGAAAAGTCCCCAGTGAACACTTTCAGAGGATGCTTTGGAGGAGGGGATCTTGAGGACCTTTGAATCATGGGGTTGATCTAGAATTATCTGTAGCCAAAGTCAGTGAGCAGGAGACATTTTAGGTGTGACAGCCTGGTGAGAACAGATCTCTCATTTCTGCTGTTGTGTACCCCAGAAGGAAAGCCAACGGTAACACAGACAGCACCCCACCACCCCAAATAGTACAACAGGATGACCTTGGGCTACCTACCACCTCATCCTGGGCACTGTCCCCTCCTTTCCTGTCTTGATTTACAGCACAGCCTGACTTCTGTGTTGGGTGAACTTGATCCTGTATCAGAGTCCCCGTATTTCTGGGCAGCAGCAAAATCAGTCTATCTAACACTGAAAGGTAGATTGGCAGGCAGCAGAGAAAAAATAAAGGGATTGTCAATTGTCAGACATTTATTAAGCTTTGTCTGAATGTACTGAATGTAAAAATGAGAGCAAAAATCTGTCAGGATTCTTATTAATATGCTATCCATATTAGCATGTGAAGGATCGCCCTCAGAGAACACAGGGAGTAGAAGCAGATATTTCAGGAACCCAGTGGAGAAAGCTGATAAGATACTTTTTTGACAAAGTAGAGCCAAGCCACATAGCCATGGGAGTGTTAGATTATCCTAGCACTTTCCAGACTGATCAATAACGCTAAATGCTGCAGTTAAGCCTAACAAAATGAAACTAGCAAGAATATATCAACTAACACAAAGAACCTGATCGTTATCAATCCTACAATGTACACAACAACAACCAAATTGTAATTTATCCGAGAGTCCCACCATTAGAAAATAGAGCAGAGTCTTAATTTTCTTTCCCATGTTCCCAATAAGAAAGTCCCTCCAGTGCTCCAGGCACTATTACATTAAATATTTATACAGAGTCACGGTATAGTAGGTTATCCTTCTAAGAAATTGATAAATTCTTAATGAAGAGTAGGGAGACAGAGCCCAACATGAATGGATAATTCATTCAAATACAGTTGACTTTTGTCTATAGAGTTGTTCTTTTTCCGTATTACATAATGAATGACTTCCTTTGGATTTAATTTTTCTGATACTAAAACTTACATGCTTAATAAACACCTCTAGATTCTAGATGAACATTCTTGGAAAGCTTGCATTTGGCACAAATAGCAATGAGCAAAACCTAGCAGGGAGCTAGCTTCCTTAAAACCTAGATACTTTATGAGAGGGCAAATAAACAATAGTGCCCACTCAGGAAAAGAAAAAGAAATCTGGTTGGCTGTGTGGCTTCTGCTCCTGGTGCTCTCTGGTCACTCTGAGGCTGGGAGAAAGGAAGGCTCTGGAGATACAATAAAAGGGCCTAGAGATGTGCCTTTGCATCAGGGCCACACCCTGGACCACCCGAGGGTCAGTTGTCAATTCAAGGGCTCAGCTCCGTTCACTTCAGTTCAAAAAGTTTCCCCTGAGAACTTCAGTACAGAATTGTAAGAGGAAAGCTAGAAACAGCCAAGGCACAGAAGATGGGCTTCCAGTCAAGATGCATATCGCCTGGGAGATGCTCAAAGTGCAAAGTGCACACACACGGGCTGAGCAGAGCAACGCGTGATGGTAACATTACCGAGTGACGTGCACGGATGCTAAGTGGGTGAGGGCACTTAAGGAAGACTTTGGAGTTTTGAATTAAATTTAAGGAAAATGACAGGGACTGTGAAGAAAAGTGGCGGCTTCAGTTGGCAAAGATGACGTTGGGGCATCCCTCTTGGATGCTGAGATGTGAGATGCTACCCGGCCTGCTTAGTTCTGATGCCCGTACAATCCCAAAGAGCAGTAGAGAGAGTGGGGCCAGCAGGTACAGCCTTCCACGCTCCCTCCAGATGGATTCTCCTGAGTGCAGGTGTTCATCTGGCAGCTTGGAAGGTGGTGCCACTAGACACCTCAGTCAGTGCCACTTGAGACCAAGCACTTAGCCAGGTGGAGACACAGAGTTGGATTCTTTTCTTTTTTCCCTCTCTATACCCCCTTTCCTTCCCTCACTCCTGTTCCCTGGGGCTGTACTCTAACACAATAATAGCACCTAAAAAATAAAAATAAGAAAAAGGAAGAAAGAAAATGAGGCTAAATGCAGCTACTTGGGAGGCTGAGGCAGGAGGATCACTTGAGCCCTGGAGTTGGAGACTGCAGTGAGCAATGATTACACCATCGCACTCTAGCCCAGGCAAGAGAGCAAGACACTGTCTCATAAAAGAAAATAAAATGACAGGGTCATCTTTTGGCCTCAGCTAGCACCTGCACACAACATCACTGAATGATTACCTCCATTCACACAGTAGGAGTGACCTTTGGATTATGCAGACCACTACAGAATCCTCTTAATAAGGTACAAGGATGTTTTCTGGAAATGGGCATATATTTTTATAGAGATCTTGGCAGAGCACTGCTCAGGAGATGGCCGGGAAGATGTCCCATACAACTTGCAGATGACCTCCAGCCAGACAACTGGCACCTGCAGGGCAGCCCAGCCTGTCCAACAGAGACATCAAGAAAGATAACACCTTCAAACAAAAAGTATCACTTGGAGGATGAAACAAACTGAAACATTAGAAAACCTGATGGAAATGAAAAGATATACTGTATTTAAAAGTAGGAAAATGAGCGTCTTGAGAAAGTCCAAAAATGTTCCATAACTACAGGGTTGAGATCTGAATTCAACTAATAAAAATAAGTTAAGACAAGTTAAGACAAGCAAATGAGTGCAGATCTTGATTTGGATAGGGAACGCCTTAGCTTTAGAGCATTTCTTTTCTCCAGTGTTCTTTCCTGCAGGATGGAAATAATAGTATTATATTTCAGCTGCACTCACCCCCAGAAATTCCTTAATTATTTCTTCCTTCCTACTTTCAGACTCAGTACTCAAACACCCCACGGTGGACTCCCCAGTCTCATTTCTGACGGGCCAGGGTGTAGAGAGTGTGGTGACGGGGAGTCTAACTTTGGAGTCAGGCTGATGTCTCTAAATCACCACCCCCATCATTCACTATTTGTGTTACTGTCAGCAACTTGTATAAAGTCTCTGTCAGTGCGGTTCCTAACCTGTAAAATGCAAGTGGTGATAGACCATGTCTCGTGCGTGATTAGGAACATTGACAGTGATAGTGCAACAAAAGCTAAGTACCATGTCTGCTTGGCTTTCAAAAGTATTTGCTAATTATTATCAATAAAATAAAAACAGTTGTATTTACTTGAACACAGTTATGATGCCAACAATGCTGTGCACAGCTGCCAGTTTTTAGGGTCATCACTGAGAACGCCCTTAGTATTTGCCTAGTTACGGTCCCCTAATTCCACCTGGGCTTCCAAAGTTGTTCCTTTGGTGAAGGGGTGATTTTTAGATCTCTGACCCGACTTAGGAGGCCTAATCCCAGGCTCATCTTCATTTTTGGCATGACAGAAACTAGAAGAGGTTAACTTTCACCGAACATTCATTTTATGCTCTTCTTTTCCTCCTACAGAATTTCTTACCTTCTACATTTTGTATTTGTGGTATTTATGGTTTACTATTTGTTTTGCCCACCAATGTGTGACCCATGGAAAGAAGCACCTTTGTCTCACTCTTGGATGTACCCCAAGATAGGAGCTCTCAGAGAGCTCCTATCACACAGTAAGAGCTCAAGAAACATTTGTTGAAATGAGTCAACTGGTTGAAATGAATTGGGTTCCATGAGCACCACAAAGGTCTTGGTTTCTTGGGACTGTATTCATTCACCAAGTACCAGTTAGTTAGGGATACCATGCTTCTATACTCCTCAGAGTCAGCTCTCACAGCACATAAAATCTCCAAAGCACACACCAAGTAGGCTCTGGGGTTGAGTACCCGATAACTGTATGTTATTTGGGGCTATTACAGAATACATATAGTACTGACAACTGAGGTGTTTACTAGCCATTTGGAGAGACAGGACAATTACAGAGGAAGAGATAACTGGAATGTAAGACGCCATTAACACAAAACGCCTGGCTCAGTGTTGGTGAGAGTGCTGCCATTGGGGCCAGCATTCAGTAGAGGGTGAAGAAGCTGAGGAAATTTCACCCCAAAATACAAGTCCCTGGTATAAAGAATATTTTGACTTGAAGGCCTTTCAGGGTTAAGAAGCACTGGGGGAGGCCTCCCCTCTGTCTGTACAAACTGGACTGATCAGAGGATCAAAGGGGACAATTGACTCCCCTTCCTCCTTCCTGTTATCCCCAAATATTTCAGGAATGAGGGTTGGGAAGGGCATGCAGGTGGGCCTGGCACAAATCATTTGGGTCATAAATACCTGTCTCCAGGTTAATCTACAAATCGGTCTATTTCTCTGTCATCCCTTCATCCTCCCTGGCAATCTTCCTAGCCACCTTTCACGCCCTGTGCTCCTGAATTGCCTCCTCTCCTCTAAAAGGCGTGTGTAAACATATCCAAACCCAGAAAACTGGGTTATCCCTCTGATTTCCCTCCTTGCACATGGTAAATAGATCCTTTCTTCTATTAATCTGCCTTAATTGTGAGTTGACCTTTCAGTGAACTCCCCGGGGGAAAGGGCAAGTTTCCAGTCACCCCTTTCAATGCAGAATGGTGGCGCTGGACACGGGCAGCTAAAATCCAGGAGGACATCTCATGAAGAAGAGGACTCTGCAGAGCACGGTCACTGGGGCCTCAGGGTCAAGCTCTCTCCTGCTTCTAGTTTAAGTGAGGGAACAAATATTAAAAAGCTATTCAATGGCTATCAGAACCTTTGTGAGAACATATTTAGTCACTTGGTAGGAAGAAAAACTAGGAGCTCAGGACTAAACAAGTGGTCAGCAAAAGGAGGAAGGGTTTGGAGGCCCTTGCCTTAAGAAATCTAGCAATGAAAAGAAAAATGACAATAATAGAGGGGGTTGTAAAACCAAGAATCATTTTCCCTTTCCACATACCTCAAGAAAACTTTTCCAAGAGGCAGAAGTATCAGATTTATACTCTGAAAGGAAAGAGGCAGCTCTCTCTAACATTCTGCCTTTGGTGGGTAGTCACAGTGGAAGCTGTTCATCTAGATTATTTGGCCCAGGTTCTACCATGACTCAGTAAGTTCTTGTGGCTTTTTCAAAGAGACGCTCACCATCACAGCACAGTCAGCAATGAGAATGGATTCTTTATTTCCCTTTGGCTGTAACACCCACTAGAGCTGACCACTCCTGCCCAGCGGCTGCCAGTTCCTGCTGCAGAGGATACGAGGAAGAGAGACAGAGAAGTTGGCAAAGAAAAGTACACCCCAATCCCACACAGAGATCTGAAGGATTGGATCTAGACTCGGGCTCTTTTTAGAATTTGGATTAGGAGTGAGCAGAGGCTTGGAGAACAGCGCCTCAGGCGTTATGATTCACTATTTGAGGATTTCATTAAGAGGGAAAGTACATCTCCGCCAGTCAATCATCAGAACATCACGACCGCCTGCTTATTCCACCAAATCCTGCAGAATTTAGCTGGAGAGGATGAGTCTGGGGGTGGAAACTTCGAAACTGCTCTCCTTGCCTAAATCCAATTTTTTTCTACTTCAAGTCATGAAAACACATATTTTTAGACAGATTGATAGACACACACATACAGAGTGTCTATATATTATCTTCTCATAAACATTTACCTGTCAATATCTGTAACTTAGGATGCTTCTAAATAAAATCTCAACTGAATTAACCTAAAATAAAATGTTCTCTGTATGAATTCCCCAAAGAAGATGAACTCTAAGAAGGACTATTTAAATTCATTCCAGAAAAAATGGGGAATAAATGAGAATACCAGGTGGAGTGAGAGGGCTATTTTGATCAACTGATTTCTATATAATGTGAAGGAAGATTAGAGGCTCATAGGGTTCTGTATTTTAAAACAAATCACTGCATCTAACTAAGGATTTTCGATCTTGTGTCTGGTTAACACTTTCCTCCCTTTACAGAATCCAAACTGTTAGAAGGAAAACACAATTTAGGCCGTCCTTCACTCATTCAACAAGACATGGGGGGCCTCCCAGGAGCCAGGCACTGCAGTAGGCTCCAGGACAGGCGGTGAACAAAAAGATCTTCCTCACTCTCAAGAAACTGAGAGATTAGTGAGGTGGGGGGAGGGGGGTAAACAAATAATGGCACCGATGAATATATAATTACAAACTGAGATAAGTGCTTTAAAAGAAAAGAAAGGAGAAGTAACAAAGGATCCACGCAGGGGGTGCAGACACGGGAAGGCTTCCCAGAGAAAGGGCTAGCATCTGAGCCTAGATCTAAAGAACAAAGTTTAATACCAGCTAAAGAAGAAGGGGGCAAGGGATTCCAGCCCCAGAGAAGAGCAAGACCAGAGTAGAGCTCCTCGTTAAAGATCTGGTCTTTATCCCAAGAACAGTAGGAAGCCATTCATGGGTTTGAAGCAGGTTGGTGACATGATCAGATTTGTGTTTTGAAAAGAGCACCCTGGCTGCAAAGTTGAAAACAAATTGGAGAGGCATTGTCTAAAAGCCAATTGTTTCACTAAGTAAATCTGAAGGCCGGCAGCTGTCACAATCACTATCCTGTGGTCACCTGACCCCACTGATATTTTTCTGCACCCCTGAGGACATTTGGAGGCTATTTGAGGTGAAGGATTAAGAATTTCTTGGATCCAGATTATTATACGTCCACGTTTGAACTAGACACACAATGCCTTTCTGTCTGCTCAAAATTTTGATTGGCACAACTAATCACTGTTCTTGTCGTGATGGTAGAAACCAGGCTGAGCAAGCAAACGCGTGCATTTCAGAGTCAGGACAAAGCCCGGGCTCTGCCTCTCCCTCTCGTTCTGGCTGCACTTGCTCACCCCCTTCTAGTTTCTTCATCTACATGCTGACTCTCTGTGCTCCTCACCCTGTCCCCAAGTGCCCGGTTTCAACACAGACCCCAGCCAGTTCTTTCAACACCACTGCTGCTGTCCTGCCTGACCCAGGGGGACAGGAACTGGCAGGAGCAGGGCATGGCCATGGGCACGGGGCATCCGGGGGTCTCTGACTGGGCTGCGCCTTGGTCTCAGTGCAATGACCTGACTGCAATGACCCATTTACTACATTTCAACAAGCCCAGACTGGAACCACGGGTGACCTAGTCCCCTCATGAACCCCACGTTTCGGTCCTGGAGCCCAAGCAAGGCTGAGCAGCAGCACAGAGTTGGCGATGTCAGCAGAGGCCCATGGAAGGGGACGCCTGGCTGAGGGGCACCAGGCAGGCCCTGCTTACCCAGCCGGGGAACCCACCTTCCTTCAGCTGCATTCCTGCTTCCAGGCTGCAGAAAAAAGGCTGCTATAGAAACTAGCAGGCTCCTAGGTGGCTTCCTAAACCTCCCCGCTGTGTCTGAAACTCCCTTTACCATCATCCCAGGCCAGTGGCCATCACCAGACGTCACTAACACGACCCTAACTGCTGTGCCATCTTATACTGAGCCCCCCTCCCCCGAATTCCCCCTTAACTCCACTGACTCAAGCTGACTGTGGCCACTGCAGCCACACAGCTGATCCTCTGTTGACAAGAAGGCCCTTTAGGGCTGCAGGAGGGTCGTTGTGTCTCCTAATTTCTCTCTAGGCTGCAGTTGCTCACCTCTTCCCAGGGGTGCTTCTCTGGGGAGGTTTGTGCCTCCCGTTACCCTCCACTGCGCTTCTCTGGACCTGCTCGGAGCATGAGAAATGCCATTTTCAGATGGGTGTAATTGGGTAGTTCAGTACACGGGGCTCCAAAGCTTTCTTCTTTTATCCCTTCCTTTCAAACCAGTTCTTTTTCTATCTGTGCACAACGTTTGAGGCAGACCTGGTAGCTGTTCTGAAGTGGGGAATAAGAATAGCCCCTTTGGGCATTAATATCAAATAGCTCTCTAACTCCAGTGCAATCCATCCTTATTTACTCAAAATTCCAAATGCATGGCTGGTCTAGGGCCGAGACCCTCCTGCCTAGATCTGACCTGGTCTCTAGAAGCCTGGACTTGGGGGATAGAGTACAGCAGCATATTTTATTGTTTTATAGCTCTAATATTTTCTTACTGGCTGCAGTAGGAAGAGATTGGGGAACAATGGCTGACATGGTTAAATGTACTCATACTTTTCTAGGCACAAAGGACATCTGAATCACTTCTCCAAGTGTAGTCTTCAAGTGACAAAATTATTATCATTCAGGGGCTTGCTAGAAATATACATTTTGTCCCAAATACACCCCCCACCAAGGAATCAGAATCTCTAGATCAGTGGTTCTCAACCTTCCTAATGCCTCCTAATGCCACAACCCTTTAATACAGTTCCTCATGTTGTGGTGACCCCCAACTATAAAATTATTTTCATTGATATTTCATAACTAATTTTGCTACTGTTATGAATCATAATGTAAAAATCTGATATGCAGGATGTATTTTCATTGTTACAATGGGGTCGTGACCCACAGGTTGAGAACAGCTGCTCTAGAAGGTGGGCTCAGGAATTCATGTCTCATCAAGCCCTCTGGGTAATTCTGATACAGGCTGGAGCAGTTTCTCCTCTGACTGGTCCTCACGTCCTGGCCAAGCTTGGAATTGTGGGCACATGGAACCTCGGAGCCTGAGCTCTCCACCTGAGCTGAACCCGAAGTAAACTCCAGGACGCCATCGCGTTCCCTCCAGCCAGTGGCAATGCAGTTCTCTCTGTCCTTTTCTCTTTATTGTCCTTCTCAGAGGCCCCTGCACCCAGACTGTGGGGCTCCGACTTCGGGGAAGAGGCAGATGAGACTCTGTGCCCTGAACTTCAGGAGAAAGGGGACACGTCCTGGAGGAGTCCTCTTGATGCCTTGTTCTCCTGACTTAAGGAGCAGAGGGCCTTCCTCTCTTTCATCTCCCACTGGAGTGGGTGCTGGGCTCATGCAGACAAAACTTCCACAGAAGTGATCTAGCAGTTCCGTTTGGTTGCAGAACTCGATACCTTGTATTATCTATGCAGGGGTCCTCAAATTTTTTAAACAGGGGGCCCATTCACTGTCCCTCAGACCGTTGGAGGGCTGGACTGCAGGCCCTGGGACCAGTTGGCTGCTAAGCAGGACAGGCAGCAGCGGCAAAAACACCCAGCGGACTGGATAAATGTCCTCATGTGGCCCGCGGGCCATAGTTTGAGGACGCCTGAATGGCCTTTGGAGCCGGTGGCAAGATAGCAGAATAGTTGTATTTAACATCTGGGACACGGCAACCCCAGCTCAATCCAATTGAGTGGTTGTCCTTTGTCTTACGCACCCTTTCTAGGTACGGTCCAAGTTCACACTGACCAATCACATCATTCATACACACGGGAGATGCTGTCAATTCCCTCAAATCATTTTTGCTCATACTCCTGTTGTCATGTCTGCCCAGATTGATTTGTAGCTGGGTCTTTATTTCACTTTTGAAATAGATTTTTCTCTTTTCTATTTATCATAACTATAAGCTGCTCCTACCTTCTTAAATTGTACATTGCTGAACTCATGGAACTTTCTAGGCATTGACTCCCCTGATACCTGGACTGTCTACTCGAGTACCCACTTTCAGGTGAGACATTCCCTGCTCCCATTATCACCAACATCTTCCCTTTTTGTTGACCAGAATTGAGAAGAGATTACTAATTCCTGGGTGCTTTCTTCTGAGAGATGAAATTATCATCGAGGCAAATAAAGACATTACCAGACGTCCTGCTGTCATCGCATTAAACCTCCTGCAGATGCTCATCCCACATCTCTGCCACTCACCCTTCCTGGCTGGACGGTCAGTGCTGTGCAGCGATTGATTTCCTAACCCTTCATTGCTTCTCCTTGGCCAGGTACCGTCTTCTCCTTAGGCCAGATCTTCTTCACTCCTTAATGCCAGGTACCGTTTGTTCCTCTACTCCCCAAAGATGACGCCGCACACATTGGACTAAAATAATTAATGTCCGATGATATGAGATCCTCGACTTCCCTCCTCTCCAACTCAAAATCTCTCCATAATTCAATTCTTTTATTCTTCCTTCATTATTATCTCAGAAGCAGACATTCCTCTCACACTTGCCAAGACCACTGCCTCCATCTTTGTCATTACTTGGGACTTTTCCTCTTTAATCTGTTTCCACCCATTAACCCCACGATATGTCTCCTGTCCCCAAAACTAATGAGTAAGAAAACATCTCTTAATCCTCCAATTGCCTCTCCTTCATCTGACTTCTGTCGACCCATCTCTCTTTCCTCCATTCTCCTGATAACTTCCTTATTTTCCATCTTCTTAAACCCTGGCTTGTCCCTATTAAACTTTATACTTCTGACTCTCTGCCGGGCACAGGATAAGTTTCAAATATATTTCAATCTCAATCATCATAATTGCATCAGCTTCAAATCTGATTTCCCTACTGCTCATCTCCTTAATCACTTGTATACTCCATAGCTGGGATTACCCTCCTAAAGGAAATTCAACCTTCACCTAAACATCTTACATAATCCAGACCCAATATCCATTTCAAGTCATATTGCCTACTAGTTCTTTGACACACCAACCAAACGTGATGACAGAATGAAACCATTTTTTTCTTCTCCAAGGTGTTTTCATTTCTTCACATTTTGGATTATGCTGTTTTTCCATTAAGAGTTTGTCTTGCTTCCAAGTTTTTATATAATGGTAATAATTATTCTTCAGGATCTATCACTGCAAAGCCCTGTCCGATTCCTTTAAATGAATGTAATTTCTTTTCTCTGAATTCCTATGGTCTATTGGCATGGATTCACGTTATATATTTAAATATACAAATGTGAATAATTATTAAATGTAGAGACCGTGGTATCTTTCCAAAACAACTACATCTTTCCAATACAAGGAAAACGATATAAACTATATCACCTTTTGTCTTGCATTAGTTTATACAAAACACCATCTGAGATCTGGGAAAACCATAATTTTCTTTAATGTTTTGCCTGTAATTTGTAAAACAACATAAAATATTCCCATGGACATGTTGAAAATTTTTCCCAGATGCCGTGATTTCAGTGCCGTATGGCAAAGCCTTCATGACACCCACTGATGCTGAAGGAATCTGGAGGACAGGAACGAAGATGATTAGCAATTTTGGAAATAGGCTTTTTGTGGAAGTAATTTATATAGAGGAGGAGGAGGTGGAGGAAAAAGAGGGGAGAGGAGGAAGAACTGGAGCTCAGACTATTTGACTTAGAAAAGAAAAGGCAGGGAAAGAAAATATTAGCAATTAGTTTCTGAGTGTCTGAAATAACCCTAGGATATGAGTGACAGTGAACAGCTGCTTGGTGTTCCTACTTAGAGAAAGACAAATGCTCTGGGGCTATTGCAAGAAAGATTCTGAACAGGCATTAGAAAAAGTCTCCAGATGCTAAAATTGGTCAAAATGGTGGAGTATGACAACATGTTGTCAACAAAAGGGAAAAGAGACATCTCTACTCTGGGGTCAGGGTGGAATCCTGTCTGGAAGAAAAGCTACTTCACACGAGGCTCACTCAGGGGTTGTCTTTTGTCTGTTCCAATGAGGTCATAGATGCCGGGAAGGAAGTGCTTCCATGACACAGCACAGGAGGAAGCTTTCCCAGGCAAGGTCCGCGAGCAACAAAGGTCCCGAGAATATGGCGCGGTGGGCAGTTGCACAGACAGTCCGGTTGCTTCTCCAGGATCACGACCTCCTGGCTGTGTGAGCCTGCAAAGGTTGTCCAACTGCCCTAAGAATTAGTTTTCTCATCTGCAAACTGGGGATAAAGAGCACTTGTACCTTCTTCACAGAGGTGTCGGTACCCACCGAGGTCACGCTCAGTAAACGTCAACTTTTACTATTTTATTAAACGTGAAGCACCTTCGAGGCACTATATTAGGCGCTTTCCAGTCGTCCTCGCCTTCACAGAGCAATCGTTCAAGCCCTGTACAAAACAGGATGGTATGATGACTTTTCACCAGAGTTATGTTCTTTAATTAAAAATGAAAGCCCTAGGTATCAAAGCCCCGCCTGCTGAGCCCCCTTACCTTTCCCAACCAGGAGACACTTCCCTGATGTCTGCAGCACGTCTTTGACGTCTGGGACAGAAGACCAATTTGCCTCCACCCCCAAGCGGCTCCACCTGTCACCATTATTATGTGATCTTTATAAAATTAAATTGAGAATGCTCCAATTCCTTTTCATTACACTTTCAACCAAATCCATTAAGCTCACAAATATCGTGTCTGTTTAATAAAATGAGTAGATACAGGAAAGAAAATCCTTGTATTTAATTTCACATCTTCAATATTTATATCAACTGATGTGTCCGTGCTCCGTTTGAGTTATAACGTCTTTCTCAGGGTCTGACCAGCCTGTACAGAGGGGCTGTCGGTAACCAGTGGTTAGCACACCAAGTCTATTTTCCTCTGGGTCATTCCTTCTTTCTTCCTCTGCCATTTGCTTGCAGAAAAAGCCATTTTCTCCAGGATCCCAGGGTGTGAACTTTCTAAATCTTCTCTGTTTATATCAAGTAAAGAGATCATCATTTTGATCTTGGCAGCAGTTAATGTATATCAATACAGAAACCTGGTAAGGTTTCAATTCTCTATTTCAGAGTCAGTTAAAAAGCACAGAATGCTAAAGTTACCTATATAGTTGTATTACAGTTTAAGGATGTATGTATGTATGTGAGTATATCCTTTTTTAAGAAAAATCTGGATTCCCGGGGGCAAGGATAATGAAACATATGTTTTATCCCTGGCAACAGCAATAAGTTCAATATAAAGTGTTACGTATAGCCCAATTCAAAATATACTAATCACTCTCTATGCTAATAGTGAAATTTGAAAATCCAAACTATAGGTTTAATTTATACGGCTGAATCAGAAAGAGCCATCATAATTGGAATTTCAGCAACATGTTTAGATGATAGAAATCAGTGGGACATGGCAATCTTTACTTTGAGTTATACATAAAGATAGCTTAGGAGCTCAATGAGACATGCATGGTGTATAAAGAGCTCCTTAGACGCTCTGAAAATAGTTTACCACTGTGAAGAGAAAAGGGGAAGGTTAAATCACTTTGGCTATAAAACCACATGTAATGCAAAAACCAACTTTGTTTTCCAGATGTCTTCAGAACCGCACACTTGCAGAATTTTGAGGAGTATAGGAAGCTGATTTCAGGGCATGCCTCACACTTTGCTACAGTAACAGCAACAATAATGATAAAACTTTAAATGATCCCAAAATGAACAAAGGAAATTGTTCATTGCATTAGGCTCAGTAACACATTCTTTTATAGGAGAATGTCAGTCTTTGGAGTAAGAGAGACTTGGTTTGAGCCCCAGCCTGACCACTTTCTCTCTACTGGACGGTGGGGAAATCTTTCCCCTCACTAAACTCAATGTCTTTGTCTATAAAGTGAGGACAATAACAAGACCAACCTCTCAGGTTGAAGTGTGGGTTTCGATGAGACAAATGAAGCCCTTCCTACAGGGTCAGGGGAACAGAGCGAATGATCGACAATTTGTCAGGTATGGCATCGTCAGCGATGAGCGTGTGGGCGACGGAGACAGGAGGAAGCAAACGAGGAGAGAATCAGACGCACCTCCGTGGGTGTGCTTTGTTAAAAGCCACTCCTCAGAGGAAACGATTGTCTGGTGATGAAATGAGAAAACCCTCTCACTCATTCCAAGGATAAAATAGTGAAGGATTTACGTGTATTTTTTTAACCTGTCTTTGTAGAAAATTACTCATTGTAAAATTAAAATGGGGTTGTAGACCTTGTGTAGTGATAGAGGATCTTTTAAAGCTAGAATTAAGAACAAACTTTATACTATTTAAAAATAAATCCTGCTCTTGTCTAAAACACATATATCTAAGAGTTTACTAAAGAGATTCGTTTTTCCACTTAATTTTGCAGTGAATGTGGAGTGTGGCCCATCAAAAATAAAGGCTGGATGAGTAGGGTTTTTGTTTGAAATCGACAAGCTGCTCTTCAAATTTATATAAAAATGCAAAGGACCTTGAATATTTAAAGAGATCTTTAAAAATAAAAAAAGGGGGACTTATACTATTTGATTTAATATTCTGTGAAGCCAAAGTCAGCAGAACAGTGTGGGGCTGGCATAATGACTGACAAATATGTCAATGGAACAGAATAGAAAGTAAAGTAAAAGGACCACCCTTATGTCATAATGAGATTTTTTGACAAAGGTGCCAAAGCAATCTGATAGGAAAAAAAGTCCTTATTAAATACAGTAAACTAAAGGAAATAAATATCAACAAATTAGATAAAAAAGTGAACCTTGGCCTCTAGCTTACATCATATACATAAATTAATTAAGGATGGATAAGAGATCTAATCATGAAAGCTAAAACCATAGGTTTTTAAAAGAAAACATATAAGAGTATCTTTATTTTTGGGGGAGGGGTTAAGCTAAGGGTTTTCTTAGGTGCAAAAAAGAAATACCATTAAGAAAAAAAATTGCCAAATTAGCCCTCATCATATGAAACTCTTCTCTCACCAAAAGACAAGGTGAACAGGCAAACTGCAGACTAGGAGGAACTGTCTGTAAAACATACACCTGACAAAAGGCTAGTATTCAGACTAAAAAGAACTTCTGCAACTCAGTGGTATAAAGTCAAATAAGTTAATTAAAACGGGTCCAAAAGTTCTGAACAGTTTACAAAACAAGTTATGTGAATGGCCAACAATTACATAAAAAGATGCCAAACATCACTAGGAAAATGAAAATTAAAACCACAGCGAAATACCGTTATATAGCCAATAAAATGAAAAAGGTTGACACCACCAAAAATTAGCAAGGATGTGGAGTGATAAGGACTCTTAAACATTATTGGTGGAAGAAAAATATTGGCACCACCTAGAGTAGGTGCAACCTACTTTATGACCCAGAAACTCTACTCTTATTTACCCAAGAGAAATTAAAATATGTCTTCACAAAAACTTGTACAATAACATTTATAGCAGCTTTATTTTTAATAGCAAAAACTAGGAATAGTCCATCATCAGGATAATGTAAAACTAAACTCTTCCATACAAATAGTGGAATACGATTTAGCAAGAAAAGGGGGGAAACTATTGATTATATACGACAACACAGATGGATCACAAAAACGTAATGGTGAGTGAAAGAATGCTTCCACAGAGATTCCATCTACAGAAGTTCTAGAAAAGCAAATCTGATTTATTGTGAAAATGTCAAAATAGAGGGTGGCTGAGAGGGACAACAATTGACTGGGAAGGAAAAATGACATGAGGACACTTCTCGGCATGTTGGTAATGTTCTATCTCTAGATGGAGGTTTTAAGTTACACAAGTATGTGTATTTGTCAAACTCAGCCAATGTTTACATAAGATTTGTGCATTTTGTTATATGCAAATTTAATCTCAAAAAACAATCCTGTAAACAAATATTACACATTCATTAATGATATGCAAGCTGAAATGTTTGGAGAGAGGTGCACTGATGCTTGAAACAGATTTTGAAATACATCAAAAAATAAGATGGATTGATAGATGCATGGATTGTCAGGTGATAAAGCAGCTGTGGTAAAATGTGAAAACTTGCATAATCTAAGTGGAGGTATGTGGGTTTTCCCTGTATGATTCAACTGTTCTGTAGGTTTGAACATTTTCATAACAAAATTCTGGAAAAAGAAGTCAAGGCTAATTGGAAAGCCAAGACCCAGGTGGGTGAACTTGGTCCTGCCGTTGAGTACAGAATGGGAGCCAGCAGGCTTTGAGCAGGACATGCTGTCCTCAGATGAACATTTTAGAATGATAGCTCTGCCTGAAGCACACATGGGAATTGTAGGCCTGGGGACAAGAACTAGCTCCAGGTTAGCAGACCAGTTACAGTTGTCCATGTAATGTAAGATATTTAAGATGGTAACTCCTGTAGAATCACCACAGGTTATGGCTAGGTATTGGGGGAGGGTGAAGATGGAGACAGGAGGGCTCCCAGGTTTTTCTGTGTTCACTAAGTAAATGGCAGTGACAAGCTCTGAGAAGCAATCTGAGATGAAGCAAATGAGGTCTGGGGCTGGCCTGGAGCGGGGGATGTTTCGTTCCACATTAGATATGTGGAATTTCCTGGGTGGCCTTAGCAGTGTGAGTCTAGAACTCAGAGAAGAGATCTAGACTGTTGTCTTGGTCTATTTTGTGTTCTATGATGGAATAAAGAATAGAAATTTATTCTCTTGCATTTCTATAGGCTGAGAAGTCCAAGATCAAGGTGCTGGCAGGTTAGGGCCCAATCTCTCTGCTTCCAAGATGCTGCCTCCAGTGCTGTGTCCTTGGGGAAGACACCATATTCTCACTTGGCAGAAGACAAGAGTGAACTAGTTTACTCCTAAACGCCCTTTTATAGCAGAGTGAAGGAATGAAGCCATTCACGAGGGCTCTGCCCTGATAGCATAAACACCTCCCAACCCCGATGCATTGAAGATTAAATTTCCAACACATGAAGGAAACAAAAACATTCAAACCATAGCAGTTTGAGACCTGGATTTCTGAGGCACCAGCTAAAAGATGGTAGTTGAAACCACCACCGGATGACACCATCCTGGGAGAAAATAAGGGAGGCAGCCTGGAGGACCCACTGACGGGGGCTTAGGAGAAGGGAGAGAAACCCAGAGGCCTTGGCCGACGGTGTGGGTGGGGCGTGTCCACAGTTCTCCGCAGCACACAGAGCAAAATCCATCTAGAGAAGGGGGCAGGTACGCTCGTTAGGGTGTTGGGCTGGGGAGCAGCAAGATAGAGAAGTTTGCATGACACTTTAAAGGGCAGACGAGTAAGAGTTTTCTGAGCAAACAAGGGAAATTTTAAAAAACCATGAAGACCAATGTGCAAGGCCAGAAGCTTCAACGAGGAGTCAGGGAACTTCAGGCTCTTTCAGACTTTGCTTGAAGATTGCAGGGTTTCATGAAACGTGAGACTCTGTAATCTCCCTGATAGAAATCACCAGCTTGCATCAGAATTACCTGGAAGGCTCCTTAAATCGGAGTGCTGGGTCCTACCCCTAGGACTTCTGGTATAATAGATGAACAGATAAGAAATTGAACTGAGTAAATCTGTGTGAGGCCCAGTAATTCTATTAAGATCACAGATGATGCGATGCTCCTAGTCTGGGGATCAGCACGCTCTGAGAACCACTGAGAGTGCTGGGGACAGGGTGCACCGTGCAAGGCCCAGCACTGGCTTCTGGGGTCAGGCGGGGCAGAGAACCTGTCAGGAGGGGCAGAGAACCCGCTCACATAGTTGACATCCTTCTCACCTCAAGATCCTTCTTAAACTTTAATTTATAGGAAGTTTAGAAATTTTTGAGGCAGAGGTGTCTTCAACTGAATAGCCTCATATTTACCCTGAGTCCCAGGAGCACATCCTGGTGCTAAGTCTCACCGGGATGGAGGACTGGATGAGGCTAGATTGAGGGTACCTCACAGGACAGCTGCCGATGCTTTTGTACATTTAAGGAGCATTTACCTGCTTCATCATTTTACCTTCCTGGAAACCCAACACTGTTATTACTG
Source organism: Galago senegalensis (assembly GCA_963575145.1). NCBI lineage: Eukaryota > Metazoa > Chordata > Mammalia > Primates > Galagidae > Galago > Galago senegalensis. The sequence goes on along the minus strand of CAUYTI010140412.1, from coordinate 2,168 downwards.
ATCAATACAAGCAACACACACAAGAGACAACTGCAGGTCACTTCCTGCACAGCAGTTCCTGGTCTGTGCCCACCCCAGGGACACCAGGGCTCTCCTAGAGAACAGGTCACAAGCCTGTTAGTTTCAAATTCACCTTCTCCCCAGGCCTGCAACACATCTAAACATGATCTAGTACAACGATCAAAAATAACTAGAAATTATAGTGTTTATTTTTTTCTGAATTGCAAAGTTTTATGGTGGTTGAACTCAGGATGCCTATTACTTTTTGGCAAGGAGCCTTTCCTTTCTCCCAGATTTGAGATTGTGGGAGGTTCTTGAGGATGTCTCTGGTGTCACCAGGATATGGGAATAGTAGAATTAATATGTCTTAAAGGTGAGTGCCAACTTAGTGCCCTGAGTCTCCCTGAGATTGGTACAAGAGAAGAGCTGGGCTGCTCTTGTGCCCACACGAGGGACCCAGAAGGGCTGAGAGGAGAGGGGACCAAACTAGTCTTCAACCGTGACCTGTGGGGCCTCATGACAAAGGTCATGGTGAGCAGTTACTCAGTTTGTTAATGTCAGATCATAATGTAGAAAGATGTTTGTACCAGCTAAGAAAGTTTGAATAGGGGGATTTATTTATAAAGGCAGGAACAGAGAGAAATGAAAATGCATTTGCAGGATACTTCAGTAGACATTCAACTCAAAGTGAGCCTGCGGAGAGGTGAAGCTACCCAACTCCAGTATATAAGATCACTCAAATACAAGGCTCCTACAGTCCATCCTGTTCCTTTGCCAAACTAAGTTCAGATGATGGTAAAGATAGCTACAAAGTGGGGTGGGAAAATTCAGAGGATAAAAGGGCTCCATCTCAGGCAATCTGTGATCTGGTAAAAATAAATAAATAAATAAATAAACCAATGGTCTTGAACCACAAGAAGAGACAACTCAAGGAGATGTGACATTCAGCACTGAATATTTAATGGTCTGTTATGTTCAAGAAGATTAAACTTGCGTGGATGTGCACACAGGGTCTATTGGTGAATGTTACAGGAAATAGATTTCAGAGCAAGCAATAAGAGAAGGAATTTTCCAGAAATTAGAACAGCATGAGGAAGAAAAAGCATAGGGTTTAAATCTCAGTCCTATTGTGAACTTGAACTTGGACGAATTATTGGTGCCTCGATTTTCTAATCAGAAAAGTGACAGTAAGAAGAGTATCTTCTCGTAGTGTTGTTGTGAGATTAAATGAGTTAGTCATTCCAAAACCATTAGAACGTTGTCAGCACATGCTAAACACAAAATAAATTCCAGTCATTGTAGTTGTTTTCTTATTGCTATTGATAGAGCCAGTGATGGAGGAACAGCCTTGAGGCACGGTGTGTTCCAGCTGAGGAATTTCCCCAGCAGAGATGGAGAGATGCCAGGCAGGAAGTGCAGAAGAGAGAGCACGGGGGCAGGACGCTGAGCAGCAGACCAGGGCACCCATGGTGGAGAGAGGAGACAGGTGGACACGGGATTTTAGGACAGTGACAGTGACAAAGGATTTATGCCCTGTGATTTCTATTTCTCTTGCAAAAGCATCATGACTAGTTCTGTATTCTAAATAAAAATAGTGTTTTGTTTCAACAAAAACACTAAAACTCGCGCCCAAAATATTTCTGCAACTTTAATATCTTTAAAACTGTCCATAGATGACATACATATTACCATTATCATAAACTGGTAAAAGACATGCCTTGAGGAAAGGCGAGCACTTTGAACAATGGTGAGGTCGAGGGCGCTCACTGCTCTTTCATTCAGTACTAGTTGGGTCTTTCGTCCACCCAGGCACTGAGCAAGATACCGTGGATATTTAATTAATGTCAATAAGCCACAGCCCTGCCCTCAAGGAGTTTATAATTTAGCCACATTGGCTAGACATACAATTTGGAAGATTAAAAACAACTAGAGGAACACCCTTGAAAAGCCTTGCAGTGCTGAGAGTCTCTGCTTCTGTAATTCTTTTTTTTTTTTTTTTTTTTTTTTTTTGAGACAGAGCCTCAAGCTGTCCCCCTGGGTAGAGGGTCCTGGCATTACAGCTCACAGCAACCTCCAACTCCTGGGCTCAAGCGAGTCTCTTGCCTCCGCCTCCCAAGTAGCTGGGACCACAGGCGCCCGCCACAACGCCCGGCTTTTTTTTTTGTTTG